>JBAMJV010006743.1:0-26017 GCA_037951105.1 Echinarachnius parma | reverse complement strand
TTCAATTTTGTCATTTTCGGCATTGTTCAGATGTTATTCTTATTTCCCTTCGTGTATTGATTGTTTTTTTTTCTAGGTGCATTGAAACGGTTACTAGTATTATAGTCCAGTCAATATAGGGTCTTGACCTCGGCAAAATTTGCGTTATAATTTGCGTTATAAAGATAATTACCTAATTTGCATATTTCTGAAATGTGGTCAGGGGTCATTTTCTATCTAGGAATAGTACAATATTGATAAAAACAATTATGCTAGGGTAATTTAGGCCAAGGAATCCATTAACGGTGCTCATTTGCATGTATCGTATAGGCAACGCCCTAAAAACCAAGATGGCTGCCCCTAATTTGCATATTTATGAATATTAGTGGTTTGCAGTTGTTACAGCCTCTAATAAGCAATAATTCTAGATTATTATGTTTCATTCATGTTCTAAATATGTAGTGAAGCTATTTCAGAATAGTTGCCACCTTTGCAACTTCTATCAATGCATATAATTTGCATAATTGGGTTATTTACCTAATTTGCATATTCCCCCAAATTGAGTATATTGGGAACCCGGAAAGTATAAATTACAAGTTATACCACTTTTCCAAGGTTTTGGGGGGCAACAAATCCATTTTTTATACTTATTTCCATATAGCACCATGGCATCCTTCTTAAATCCAAGATGGCTGCTCCCCAAATTTCACATGTAATGATACACAACTTCATTATTTTGGTTATAATTATTAGAACAATATTACAATGTTTGGACTCGCAATTATTGGAATTAGCAATTGGAATACTTAAATTTCAATGTAGCTGGTTGCTAACAGTAAAAAAATTATGCTCTAAACAAAAAATGCCGTTAAAGTGGCAAATAGCATTATCTCCTTTAAAATGCCAAAGACGGCCATCTTGGATTAATGTGGGTTGCCAAGGTGATACGTCGAATTAGGTATCATAAATGGACTTCATGCCCCCCAAAACCTTGGAAAAGTGGTATTTCTTGTCATTTTGACTTTCCGGGTTCCCAATAAACTCAATTTGGGGGAATATGCAAATTAGGTCAATAATACAATTATACGAATTATATGCATTGCTAGAGGTTGCCAATGCGGCAACCAAGCTGAAGTATCTTTGATATACATTTAGAACATGATTAAAGAAAAAAAAACCTATAAGTATTGCTTATTAGAGGCTGTAGCCACTAAAACCCAATAATAATCATAAATATGCAAATTAGGAAGCAGCCATCTTGGATTTCAGGGTTTTGCCCATATGGCACTCGCAAACGAGCACCTGAAATAGATTCCTTGCCCCAAAATACCTTAGAATATTTGTTTTAATTTATTCTAGTGTACTATTCCTAGATAGAAAATGACCCCTGACCTTGTTTCACAATTATGCAAATTTGCTAATTATCTTTATAATGCCCTTTAAACCACTTTCCGCAACTTCGATTTCTTAGGACTTTTTTTTTGGTTGTTAAGGGGAGTTTCCTGAACAGAATTCCGAAAAAAAATCCCGTGTTGCAATTTTGCCGAGTTTACCCCCTTATATATGCTAGATTGACTGGACTATTATAGTAACTGAGCAAATATGCCACCCATTGTGCAATTATGTTTTGTTATTGTTCACATGTTATTCTTTTCCCCCCTTCATTTTATTGATTGTTATTTGCCTATTTGTTTTTCAATGAAACCTGAATGGAACAAAAATAAAAATGATGGGCGACATGGAATAAGTATGTACATGGAGTACACGTTTATTCTCTACGTACATTTTATTCACTCAATCTGACATTATTGTATTACCAATCAGTGGCGTAGCGAGGGTCAACGGATTGGGGGGGGGGGGGGGGGGCACAACTGCTAGGGAGTGGAGCGGCCAAGCCCGAGGGCACGAAGCGCCCGAGGGGGGGGGGGGGGGCGGGGGAGGATGTGTGGTCCCCCCCCCCCCTCCCACGGTAGGGAGCTTTTGCAATGTTTTACTCAAAATAATGCAATCTGGTGCATACTTGGAAGGAAATTTGATAATACTAAATTAAAGAAATCATGATTTAAATCATCTCCCTCATGGTTAAACCGCTATAGTATACACATACAATTGAACCTACACACACACACACACACCAGACTCAAATACGCTCACATCGTCCGTGCATGTCTATACTTATTTGGGGGAGGGGAGATTTACCCCCTCCTGTTATATCACTGTTATAGAAGTATGGTTATCATTGTCATTATAATTATGACCAGTATTATTGTTAATATGCATTTTATAAGAGTTCTTTAAAGATTTAAAGACTCAAAAAAGTGGGGGATGTTGGTACTTGTATACAGGCCACCCCAGCACCCAAAAGTGGGGGATGTAGAAGGATCATTTTCAAAAAGTGGGGCAAAAGCTTCTCTAAAGTGGGGAGCATTGTGAGGGAGCGAAGCAACTAAGCCGGGGTTGGGAGGGGGGGGGGGGTATGAGAGGGGGTGTCCCCCTCCCATTGTAGGGAGCTTTTGCAATTTGTACTCAAAATAATGCATTCTGGTGCATAACTTGGAAGGAAATTTGATAATACTAAATTAAAGAAATCATTACTTAAATCATCTCCCTCATGGTTAAACCGCTATAGTATACACATACAATTGAACCTACACACACACACACACACACCAGACTCAAATACGCTCACATCGTCCGTGCATGTCTATACTTATTTGGGGGAGGGGGGATTTACCCCCTCCTACGTGGATACATTTGTACAATTGGTGTTTAAATATCACTGTTATAGAAGTATGGTTATCATTGTCATTATAATTATTACCAGTATTATTGATAATATGCATTTTATAAGATTTCTTTAAAGATTTAAAGACTTAAAAAAGGTGGGGATGTTGGTATTGTATACAGGCCACCCCAGCACCCAAAAGTGGGGGATGTAGAAGGATCATTTTCAAAAAGTGGGGCAAAAGCTTCTCTGAAGTGGGGAGCATTGTTAGGGAGCGAAGCAACCAAGCCGAGGGTGGGAGGGGGGGGGGGGGGGGGTATGAGAGGGGGTGTCCCCCCTCCCATTGCAGTTTAAAATGTTATACAACATTTATCTTTTAGATTCCTAGTTGACCATACATTGCGAGACAAACGAATATCACTAGCGATATTATTTCCGATACTATATCCGCAATGAGTAATATATTTACTAATATTGATCGAAAATACGGGCGCCCTGCCCTGAAATTGATACGTAGATATGAGCGTTGTAGCAAGAAGGTGGCCCGGTTCACCAACCACTTAACCTTTTTGGTTCGTTGCATTAAAGCATCCATGGTCCACAATGACCTACGGAATAAACCCCCGATGCGCACCATGGGGGCAAAGAAGGCAGCTGAAACGGCATTCCGTCGTTTCTTAAAAGAATGGATTTTCCTAACTAGACACACTCTTGGCTCGGCCAAGACCGAATATGAAACCTTGAAAGCCAAAGTCATATCGACTATAGTCCCCCAGCATAGTGATGAGGTAGTGAAGGTTAATGACGACATCTACCGAGATATCTTCATGAAATGCAAGACGAGACAACAAACCAAGTTTGATAAACTTACACAACCAAAGTCGAGCAGGACGGAGACCTCACTAGCGAATGAGGAGAAGTGGGTTGTTAACCTATCTTCTAGAACGATCACTTCTTCGGAAGAGCAGATTCTTAAGAAAGGCCTCAGATTTTCCGTCTCCCCCAGACGGATACCAGCTACCGAAATAATTGCGAAAGTTGAGACTGCGGTCAAGAGTCTTGATGCGGAGTCGGCCGACGCCGCCCGCAGAGATGTAGACAACATCCTACAGAAAGCACGCCTCCCTAAACACAATATCTCGAAAGAGATGCACACCGCTCTCCAAACTTTGAAGGCTGATGATAGCATTACTATTCTGCCAGCCGACAAAGGTCGTGTCACAGTCATTCTGGACACCACAGAGTACTATGAGAAGTTGTCCGACTTGTTGAAGTCTGGTCCGTATCGTGTACTAAAGAAGGATCCCACAGATTGCTTGGCTCGCAAGCTTTCTAGCACCCTGTTGAATCTAAAGAAAGACAATGTGATGGATGAACCGATCTATCGTAGGTTGAAACCCACACAGAAGCAACCTCCTAGAATATACGGGTTACCCAAGATACACAAACCCACAGTACCACTACGGCCCATATTGTCTTACATAGGCTCCTTTGCCTACAACCTCTCAAAGTACCTAGCAGAGATTCTTTCTCCGCTCACAGGTTCTACTGATTATACGATTCCCATTTCGAGTGGTTTTGCAAAGTTCATAGCAGAGCAAACCATTGGTGCACAAGAACGCATGGTCTCGTTTGACGTAGTTTCCCTCTTCACTAACGTACCAATTGAGGGCGCACGCAATGCTGCCTTGCAACGCTTGCAATCAGACAACAGTTTGCCCGACCGTACCGCACTCTCACCGGAGCAACTCACCTAACTCGAATTTGTCCTTCGATCCACCTACCTTCTGTACAAGGGTTCATACTATGAACAGACGGAAGGGGCAGCCATGGGCAGTCCGGTCTCGGCTGTGGTGGCCAACTTGTAAATGGAGAGTTTCGAGGAAGAAGCGTTATAAACATGTCCCCTCTCTTGCATTCCTCGGGTTTGGAAGAGATACGTAGATGATACATTCATCATAGTCGCCGCCTCACAAACAGACAATCTGCTCAAACACATGAATAGTCGCCAACCATCCATCCAGTTCACATCAGAGATGGAGGGCGAAGGGAAGATAGCATTTTTAGACACGTTAGTTCACAGACACGACAACCTCAGGCTCTCCACCTCAGTCTATAGGAAGCCTACCCACACAGACCAGTACATAGCGTTTGACTCTCACCATCCCGTATCGGTGAAGAGAGGTCTAGTGTAATGTCTATTTGACAGAGCTTCACGCATTGTGACTAGTCCACAACAGCCATGCAAAGAGCGGACCCGTGTCCGCAATGCCCTGAGTCTTAACGGTTACCCACGCCGTTTTGTACACAACACCAAGAAGAGAACTACAGAACCAAAGGATCAGAAGGAATACAAGACTTTCACAGTCTTGCCGTACATTGATGGGGTCTCCCAACAACTCAGGCGCCGCCTAGAGAGCCATGGCATCCGAACGGTCTTCAGATCAGATACCACCCTACGCCAGCAACTAACACGCCCCAAGGATCCGATTCCTCAACACAGACGGGACGGCATCGTGTACAACATCCCCTGTAAAAGATGTGATAGATCCTACATCGGTGAGACTGCCCGACCGATATCAGAAAGAATCACTGAGCATTAGCAGTGAGGGAAAAGGTCCCATTAAGGAGATAATAGCTTTCCCCCCAAACGGCGATCACGTTCGCTGGCGAGACGCGGGTGTCATATTTCAGCCACTTGAGCGAGCAAACTAATCGCTCCGACTAGATGTGTTTGAGTCGTTTTAGGCGTAATTCACTATGTGTATCGTAGCGAAGCCGTTCATGTATATCGCACAGAGGAGAGCGCGCTAGCTAGCTTAGGATAATGTGTTAATTGTTTTCTCGAAATTAGCATACTTACTGATCAGTTTATATCAAACTAATATCATGATCATTGTTTTTAAAATCATAACGATTGGGAAGGGGGATTGAACTTGATATTTACAAAAAAAAACATGTGTGTACATATCTTTGCGTGATCATGTAACATGAACAACACATTTTAAGTTATTTATAACGACCGTGCTTGTATATACAATATTGTATTGAAGTACATGAATAGGTATCTTTGGAATAAAGTGATTTCTTTTTTTAAATTAGCGTTTTTACTCTCGCTCTCAGTTGAAAGAAGTATTGTTGTAAGAAACTTGAAATAGCGTGGTCCTTACTTGTTAAAGCGGCCAACAGTAATGATAACAATCACAATTTACAAGGGAATCCTCCACACACCCCCCCCCCCCCCCCCCTCCCCCACGTTACATGATATGCCTGTGACTGACCGTGGGAAAATATCTCCGCCCTGGAATGAAGCGCGTTCTCTTGGTCACGTTGGTCTACACCCATTAGTTCTGCGTCTCGTTATGCCTAGTTCGTGATGGGACTCCATTTAACAGGCTTTAAGTTCCGCAACTCGAACTTGACCCTAATAATATTACCCAATCAAACCTAAAACTAATATTATCCTAACCCTTTACAAACCATTAGTCCTAAAAGCCAAGATCCACTCTACATTCTGAGTTCTGAAATCGTTGATATACGAAATAACGAAATGGAATATATAGCCAACATGATTAACAGACGCACTGGGAGTAGATCAGCCCAG
Organism: Echinarachnius parma; assembly: GCA_037951105.1. NCBI lineage: Eukaryota > Metazoa > Echinodermata > Echinoidea > Clypeasteroida > Echinarachniidae > Echinarachnius > Echinarachnius parma. Next base: position 19,709 of record JBAMJV010006743.1, on the reverse strand, counting down.
GCGAATGGACGGATGCGAAACATTTATGTTACACACATGGGCATACATACATCGCCATGTGCTTGCGCTCATACACTCGACTCGCATCGTGCGGGGCAAAGTGCACGGGGCTGTACGTTGCACTGCGCGCCTTATAATGATCGGGCATGCCTTTACAGGGGAGACTAGAGCGGAGTCTACCAGTCGTTTCAAATTGACTTACGCATGTTAGTATCTTTATATTTCCTTTAATTTCTTGAAAACGGCACGGTAAATTCTAATTTGGCACGGTCATTCTTTTAAAATCAGACCCTTGATTGAGATAAACACAGTCTTAGCCCCGCAAAATAAGTTACCTGAGCGCCTCGGTTCATTGAACTTTGGCTATAGCGCAGTAGTAGAGACGAAAGCATTGTGTTTCTTGCGTGTGTATACCGTAGTGTATGCCAACTTTCAGTGCGTTGAGCTATGAATCTTGCGTCCGTACGCTGAGTATACCCCGTATACGAGATCTCCTTAATGGGACCGTTTCCCTCACTGATAAGAGGGATGTCAGGCTCCGCCGAACTGACAACTCAGCCGCAGCCGAACATGCTTGGGACAACCAGCATCAGCCAGACTGGGACGGGGTTCAGTGCCTTTCCCAAGAACGGCATTGGTACACACGTAGGGTAAAAGAAGCTATACATAACCGCCTCAATCCCAGTAATTTCAATAGAGACAACGGGATGGATATTCCCCAATTTTGGATGCGTACGATACGTCGCCATGACACTCTCCGACCAGCCGGCCCTCACCGGTCGATTCCAGCTCACGAGCGAGCCGAGCCAGCTGCCCGTTGATTGGCGGAGCTCGCTATTGTTCCCGCTAGCCTAGCCTAGCAAGCGTGCCAAACCAGTGTCCCGTTGATTGGTTGAGTACCCGTGTGCACCGGCCAATCGAAGTTGCCCGTTTTTGACCTATTAGGAACGTACTCGCTCATGCGAGATTGTCGTTTGGAGCCGCAGAAGAGCATAAAAACCGATTGCCTACATTAGATTTTATCATTTGACATTTCTGTTAAGTGCGCGTAGACGCATACACAGATGCTAATACATACGAAGATATTGATAATTGAAATAGACAAACACTTTTTTATATGTATTTAGTGTTTATAAAAGGCACATGTGTCTCTTTTATACACACATACAGTGTACACTTGGCATAAAGGGTGACCATAAATGAATTTGTATTTATACAAAATACAATACACGTTTGGCCGGTCCAGAGGGCACACGCAATATGACTAGAGTATTAAATAAGATGTGATTAAGTATTGTTTATATGTATAACATGATAATATTTTAGTTATTGTGCGGGGATGCACAAATGATTTATAGATAAGAAATGGATACATACATAGTATAATAATTGTGAATAAAATAGGATTTCATCAGGCCGAGCGCGGGTGCGTCCGTACTGATAATATCCTAAGAAGGTATATAATTTTTTGTAAATATATAGTAAAGTTATAAATATATACTTCAGTGCGCGGGGGTGCACAAATGATTTATAGATGAGATATAGATACATACATAGTATAACAGTTTTAAAAAGAGTAGTTTCTCGTCAGACCGAGCGCGGGTGCGTCCGGATTGATGATGCTACTCTAGAAGGCATTCAATATTTGTAAACCTGTAGTATAGATATAAATATTTATATTCCACATACTAAGAATCTTGCTCTACGATTGGTCAAAAGTTAATCACGTGATGAAATATAGTTTCGCCCATCACTAATGGGAGAAGAAAACTTCGTTACACTCTGTAGATATCTTGGGTGAAAGTGCGTTGCACTCACTAGATAAAAGTACTATCTAGTGAGTGCAACGCACTTTCACCGCGGTTGCATTGACTTGACTGTGGAGCTCGTGTGTGGCCACTCAAATTCCGTACCCAAATATATGTGGCGTGATACTGATAACTCTATGCGCGCGAATTACAAATTTAATTGTATTCGTTGTGCATACATAGCACACTGAAGCTGTATGCAATACGCTATGCACTGTACGTATCGTACATACCACCGTTTGCTGCGCTGTTAACCCGCTGTTAATTGCTTGTTCTGTTGTTCGACGTAAGATTTGAGCTCTAACGAAGCTGAAATGGACATTTTTGTGCTTGAGAGTGAAAGTAAAATTACAAGCGACAACTTAAGTTCAGCCTGAAAGTGTTCCAAGATTATTTCGAATGCTGGAAGCATACATTTTGACGAACTGTCTGACATGGACTTGAAGGCGCTACACCAAGTGTTGGGGAGACTCTATTTTCGTGTTTGTTGACTAACATTTCGCGTTTTAACTTTTGGAATTTTCAAGGGCCGCTTACTTTTGAACTGTTATAATATAATGGAATTGTCATGGAGTGACCCTGTTACCGAAATTGGAATAACATTGTTGGTAAGTAGATCAAACCTAGTAACAGTACTTACTAACTAGTTAGACTAGAGTTAGTCTAGGCCTTCTTATAGACTAGATATAGACTAGACTAGTTCGATGTGGAATATAAAGCAAATAATCACCTTTTGGTTTCAGGCGATGGCAAACTATCACTTCCTCGGCGATCTGAATGTATACGCTATCTTTCCTCAGCTTCGCTTCGGAAAGATAGCTACATCCAGATTGCCTCGGAAGTGATAGTTTGTGCCATTGCCTTCACCAACGGTAATTATTTGCTTAATATATTAGTGCGCGGGGGTGCACATATACGTTATAGATGAGATATAGATACATAAACAGTATAATAGTTGTAAATAGAGTAGATTCTCGTCAGACCGAGAGCGGGTGCGTCCGGATTGATGATACTACTCTAGAAGGAATACAATATCTGTAAACTTGTTGTATAGATATAAATATACATATATTAGTGCGCGGGGGTGCACAGACACTTTATAGATGAGATATAGATACATGAATAGTATAACAGTTGTAAATAGAGTAGATTCTCGTCAGACCGAGCGCGGGTGCGTCCGGATTGATGAAACTACCCTTCGTTTTGTTTGTTTGTTTATTTGTTTTTTTTGCAAGGAGACAGGGAGTGCGCCCTCGTTTGGCACCCTAGGACGCAACCACGTTCCCCCCAGCACAAACTGGGGTTTTTTCGTGGCCTCCGCGTACTAGCGCTGCGGCACTAGTCAGGTGCTAAACGCCTTGCCCCTTAATAGAAGATATTGGCCTCCAATGAGGAATCCAGTGAGCGAGGCGGGAGTCCCGTTCATTGATTCCTCAAACGGAGAAAATAATTGTAATAAAAGTTTTGTATATATGTGTTGTTGTTGTTTTTATTGGCCTTCGGCCAAAATTATATTGACATGGCGAAAATAGTCAATGCTGACTGCGTCGCCATTTAAATTTAAATTCTCTCTCTCATTTGACAAAGTGTTGCAGCGGCACACGAAACGTCATGATCTTTTAGATTCCTAGTTGACCATACATTGCGAGACAAACGAATATCACTAGCGATATTATTTCCGATTTATGGCGTTGTTTAAGGCATCATCTCTGTATATGTTTTGGAAGCCCATCGATCAATACTGAGGTATTAATTAAAACTAGCTGAACGTTCATTCTCTACGTACATTGTCTGCACTTGGCCCAACAATGCTAGTGAGATGCGCACGCACACAAACACACACACGCACACACATACACCAAACACTTTTTTACATTTTTATTTTATTTCATTGATAAAAAGAACTAAGACATGCTACTTCCTCACGTCTCTGTTACCCCCCCCCCCCCCCCCCCCTTTAGCCTAAGAGAAACCCCATCCCAAGCACTGATTTTGTTTGTATCCTTTTTCCTCTTTCTCTCCTTTTTTTTTTTTTATAATCTTTAGTGACTTTCTTTTTCCAGAGAAGAAAAAGGAAAAAACAAAAAAAATTAACAAGATTTCTACACGGGTAAGAATATTACATAGTATCACATAGTATCAATATAAAAAAAGAAGACATTCACAAATGTTCAAAGTGAATAATTAAATGTCATATATAAATATCATAAATGTCATAACTCTTAACCAAACACAATAAACAGTGCATTCTTTAATATAATCAATCAAATTTACAAGTCTCATTTACCAATTATGAAAGGTGAAGGAAAAGGACAGATTTTACAGTTAACTTAAAAACATATCCCCTTCCCTAATACGCCCCTGCCCCTACCACCCTACTCCCCCCCCCCCCCCAAAAAAAAAAAACACATACACACACACACACACACACACACACACAGAAATGGTGATTTGCTCTGACGCACGCAACGCACCACACCATGCGCGGCGATACGCTTAGAAAACACAATGCATTGGGGGGGGGGGGGGGGGGGGGGGCGAGCATTGTTTGTGAACAATGCTCGCCCCCCTCCCCCACTGCACTGCGCCTCCCGAAAGCATCACCGCGCCTGCACCAAATTGGTACCTGTTCGCCATTTATTTCGTTTAAAAACAGTCCATCTCCTCATTACACTTAAGTGAACACTACGTAATGAAATAAAACAAAACTAATAGAGGGAAGTTGAGAAAAGGAAGAAAATTAACGTTCCGTGTCCTTCCCTGGAAATTCTTTGTGAAAAAACTTCAAAAAGCAAACACAAAAACAAGAAATAAAGGTGTAAATACAAGGAGGAAAGAAAGAACTTAAAAGAATACAATGATTATAAAAAATACATACGAGAGGGAAAACCTTAAGCTGGGTTCCCACTGCCGATCAGATCAACTCGATCAAGCCCGATCAGGCTATTTTGGCATATTTTTGCCTGTTCGGGCTTGCTCGGCAAGGGCGATCGGGGTCGATCTACCTTGATCGGCATGGTCCCGCTCCCTACACGAATATTTTTGACAGTCAAAAATCTTCGTGTAGGGGTCGAGAAGGCAAGCGATCGAACAGCGATCGTGTATTGATCGAGTGGAGGTCTAGCTGGTCGGGAAACGATCGTATAGAGATCTAGTTTGGTCTGGATGGATTTTTTCCACCGATCATCTCGATCTATACTCGACTACGACACGATTGGTTCCCGATCAACTCGATCATGGTTCGATCTGTTTTTAATTACAACTCGACCGCTACACGAGCGCTACGCGACTTCCTTAAACCGCTACTCTCATTTTTTGACTGCTACTCGAGCGCACTCGATCACATCCCGAGCACGAAGAGCTAAATGTAGAATGTGCACTACTGCTGACATTGAGTGAGATGATGGTGACGATGATGATGATGATGATGATGATGATGATGATGATGACGATGATGATAATGATGATGATGATGAATTTGTGATCAAATGACACATTTTGTAAAATCATCTTTTAAATGTCATAAATTAGAATCTAAAACATTTCAATCGTAATGTTGTTTAAACGTTATTGGAATATTGTAGCTAAATCTGTTAGTATGTCATTATAACATCAAGTTTATGTATTAAGGACATTTTAAAGAGACTTTTATAAAATGTTTCGCTCTAGCATTTTAAAAACATTAATTTATTGACATTAGTAGTAAATGTTTTTATTTAAGAAACAAATCAACATTTAAAAAATGTTTCTCACCTTACTTTTTCTAGAAATTGTCTTTTAAATATTGATGCAGAATATCATGCGAGTATTAGACATCATGAATCATGACCTTTTCTATTTTAGTATAAAGAGATTTTTTAAATGTTAAAGGGGTAGTTTAGTTTTGGTAAGGCTGAACTTTAATAGCCAAAACCTCACACAGTAACATTATAAACTAATAGTTATAACTCCACCATGCTCGAAAGGTATACAAAATTACAAGCGACTAGGTAAAAAGCCTGTTATCATTCAAAAAGAGCAATTAAAACACAAGAGGGTGCTTTTTAAAAAGGCATTGGTTTCAACCATTTTTCATACAAAATTATGTATGTGATGTTGTATTGATATAATTATTAAATAGCGAGATCATCAACAACTTAAAACAAAAAAAACGCTTTTGACATTTTTAAAAAAAAGTGCAAGCATTTTTTTTCTACATATCATCTAATTATTTGGGCCCCAAATAATTATAAGATCAGATATATTTATTGATATTTTAGCCGTTTCTGGGTCGATTTTGACCAAATAAAGCTCATTCTGCCATTATAATTGCATGTTCTCTCAAATTCGACGCTCAGTTTTTCATTACCTCTCAAAACATTTTTTATGTGCAGCGCCCTCTCTACCAAAACTAAACTACCCCTTTAAATTTGTGATAAAATGAAACATTTTGTAAAATCATCGTTTAAACGTCATAAATTTGAATCTAAAACATGATCGTAATGTTGTTTAAACGTTATTGGAATATTTTAGCATAATCTTTGATTATGTCAATATAACATCAAGTTTCTGCTTTAAAGTCCAAGTCCAGTTTCGGGAAAGTAGCCGAATACATCTATATTGATCATTATTGTTGAATATGTATTGAAATAGGGCTTTTGTGGTAAAAATCTGAACCTAAGCATCGTTAAATACAGAAATATCGGAATAAATCAGTATTTCGTAATACACGTAGCGTACATGGCGTATGGGCGATATATATCTATCCCTACACTGCTATATTATGCCTGGATAATCCTATATTAGTATAATTATATTCTTTCACATTATTGGTAATAAGAGCTTTCATTTCATTTTTTGAGAGGCGTTTCCAAAACTGGTCTTTACCTTTTAAGGACATTTTGAATATACGTTTATAAAATGTCCCGCTCTTGCATTTTAAAAACATCAAGGTATGACATTAGTAGTAAATGTTTTATCTAAGAAAAAAAAAATCAACATTTAAAAAATGTTTGTCATACTTACATTTTCTAGAAAATGTCTTTTAAACATTAATGCAGGATGTCATGCGATTATTACACAGCATGATTCATAACATTTTCTTTTTCAGTATATATAACTATTTGTTATGTTAAATTTGTGATAAAATGAAACATTTTGTAAACTCATCTTTAAAACGCCATAAAATGTGAATCTAAAACATTTTAATCGTAATGTTGTAGAAACGTTTTTGGAATATTGTAGCAAAAACTTAAATTATGTTATTATAACATCAAGTTTATGTGTTAAGGACATTTAAAAAGACTTTTTAAGAATGTGTCGCTCTTGCATTTTAAAAACATTCAGTTATAGACATTAGAAGTAAATGTTTTTTTAAGGAAAGAAAATACCATTTTAAAATATTTGTGATATTTCCATTTCATTGAACATGTTGTTTAACAATGAATAAAATACAAATCGAAAAAAAATTTCAGTCCTTATGTTGTTGAAACATTTTTTTAATATTGTAAACAAATCTTAGATTTTGTTATCAAAACATCAGGTTGATGTTTTCAAGACATCTTAATTATATGCTATTATAATATTTTGTTTTTGCATTGATTACACATTTTATTATCAACATTAGAAGTTAATGTTTTTTCTTAAAGGAAAAATCAACATTTAACAAATGTTTGTCATATTTTGTTTCCTGGAAAATGTTGTCTTATCATTTAAAATAGAGTGGCATTTGTTTTTTATAAAACATTCCTCACAACATTATTTATCTGAAAATATTATTTCTGTTTGAATATATTGTAAATATGTTTCAAAAATAACATTTTATTTAATGTTGTATTATTATTATTAAAACATTCACTAAAAAAATATAATGTTACTTAAATATTTGTATACTGTTTGCTAGAAAACATTTGAAGTTAACAACTTTGGGACCTTACGGAAATGTTTTAAAAATGTTTTGTGTATAGTATAGCTGGGTATAGTATCTTGAAGACATAGCACATCGCAGTTTATTTGTTTGCACAGATGTGCAAGGACTTGTTCCATGATAGCTCCGGCAGGGGCGGTCGTGATAGGGAACCCTCAGCGGGATGGCTCTGGGGTGCTGCTTTAAAGGGAAATTGTGTTACGTTTGTCTTGGTCTTAATCGTAATATTATTATTAATCTTAGTCTAAGTCATTATTGATCCTTGATCTTCGATGATTCAAATACTGATCAAAAGCGAATACTGTAATATCGGCTGTCGGTAATGACTTCTGCAAACACAACGAATTCACGACTCATCGTCGACTCCTGTACGAGCAGGTCGAGCTGCCCGAGTCGAGTTCGTGTAGAGATCGTGTTGACGTCCAGTTGGTCTAGATGGTCTAGTACATATCGTATAGGGATCGTATATGCATCGGAATGATCGAGTAGAGATCGAAGTTGTTGTCAAGTATACGTCGCGAAGAAGTCGTGAATGGTCGGATGTGGGTCGTAAACGATCGAATAGCGGTCGGGAAGAGATCGTGTCTAAGGACGATCAAGCATTTGGTCGAGATTGGTCGGGGTAAAAATGTGCCGATTGGGCGATCGAGCTTGATCGAGTTGATCGGATCGGCAGTGGGAACCCACCTTTAGCAAGATCAGAAAAAAAAATCCTGCTACATGCAAGGCAAAACATTGTTTAACTCGTCCCACTTCTGCAATATGGACACCTAATTTGCCTCTCTTAATAGCTATTTTCTTTCCCTTTTCCCTATAATCAACCATCAATTTTACTGTACATTCTAAAGATGGAATTATTCCTTATGACCTTACAGAGAAAATAATACGTTTCAATACAAAAATTATAGAATTTCACACATTTATCCTTGAGGATTTCCCCGACAGCCCGAGAAATATCTCAACCCATGACCTCAATTCAATTTCAGGTAAATGTAAATACACAACTACTTCTTCCCAATACTTGTGAACTATTTGACAATTTACACACACACACACACACACACACAAACGCATACTTGTAGGAGTCTTCAAACGGGGATAAATTTTATAACACCTTCAAACGGGGATATCCCCGTATTTTCACTGATTTTTGGCTTATCCCCGGTTTGCCGGTGTGTAAACATGGACATATGCCCAATGGCCGGTTCACACATACACACACACTCACTTGCATACACACATACACACCATCGGTTACATATATGTAAAATGGGCAAATAAGGGATATCTTTCAAAAATCAATGTAACATACAGTACAGCCCTTATGGAGCAGTCACACGATGCTTGCGACGACCTGCAATAGAACAATAGAACTTATGATGGGCCGATCATGTTCGAAATAACTAGACGTTACATCAGAATGCAAATATCGCAATAAATTCGGTTTATTCCCAATTATAGCCATAAATAGGTTGTATGTATTACATTTAGGCTTAAGTAAACCTAACATGTTATTTACCGTGCTTAATAAGCATCATAAGCCTGGTTTTGGGTTGTCGATCGAACAATAGCACGACTGGTCACGAGGAACGCATGCGCCGTGTGTTCTCTTGCGACGGCAGGTTCCCGTCGCAAGGTTTTTGAACATCAAAAAGTCGGTTCAAAATCCGTTGCGATCAAAACAATAGAAGAGAGAGAGAAAGAGCATGCGGTGATTGCGGTTATTGCGGTGGCTTCATCTCACCCTATTGACCTATTGAAATTGCATCCATGGCAAATATTCATGGTTTGGTAGACAATACTTAATCCTGAATACTTCAGACAAGTCTCGTCGCATGCGGTCATTGCGGTGACCTATTGAAATCGTATCCATGGCAAAGATGCATGGTTTGGTAGATAATGATTTATCCTGAATACTCCAGGCAAGCCTCCAGATATTTCTGCTTTTCATCAAAAGTTGTTTATTCTCATTACACACCTACACACCCTCATCATTGAAAGGGAGGTATTCAACCGACAGGTTTGTATTGTCATGATTGGGATCGGCATCCACATGACAGCGAAGGGGGGGGGGGGGGGGGGGGTCTCGGCTCTAGCGCTCTTGGGCCCAAATAACAGTTGTTATTTTTGTTGTTTTTCTAACTTGTTTACCGCGGTAATTTATATTTGGACCATTTTGGGTCTTTGTATGAGCTAAAAGCCAAAAGCTTGCACCCCGACCCCCGTCCTATGTTTATATTTTGCAACATTTTTCTTTGTTATGGCTCCATACTAAGCATACTCAGGTTAATTTCATATAAGCTTGGTGCACCAATAGGGTTGCCCACCGCTAGTATGCTCCCCGGGGAGTAGAGGATGTGTACAAGGTAATTGTTAAGTGCGCGGGTCTGACGCTTAGAGGCTATTAGGCGCGATATAAATACGAACTACTAATATTATTAATTATTATTAAATATTATTGTTATTATTATCATTATTACTATTATAATTATCATTATTTTCCGCCTTTCATACGCGCACGTGACCAATCGCAAGCTGTTGCAGGTCGTCGCAAGTCCCGTCTGACTGCTCCATTAAGACAATCCCTGAAGCACTATACAGGCTGTTCGGAAAACGGGGATATCCCCGGTTTCCGGCATATCCCCGTTTGCCGGTGTGTAAACCCGTGTGTATCCCCGTTTGCCGGTCCTTACAAGTGCAAACAAACACTTTCACACACACACAAAAACACACACACAATACGTACACAATCATAATGTACACACATTAAAACAAATAAAAATAGAATAAAAAGGTTATTTTGTCTAAAACTATTGTAAGTATTTTTATTACATAGCTACATGAATAATAATAATAATGAAACATTTGTATATAGCGCATAACACATAAGCAAAATTGCATGTCTCTATGCGCTTTACAGAACAGAATACAAAAGGAATGAAATTGTGCACTGGGTTCATAATTATCAAATTTTACGACATGTACGAATAAATAAATGACGATGTAAAACAAGATTGAGACAAGGGTTGAGACAAAATGAAGGGTTACCTGGGGTTATCTTGAGTATGAAATTTAAAATCTTCACATGAATTTGCGATTTTTAAAGACAATACGTGTTTGAAATCATTAAAACTTGTAATTAAACGTATTATGTTTCAAATTAAGAAATGACGCGTATTGGAGGAGACAGCAATATACAATGAGGTGTATTTGTATAGGCATAATCAATAAATCGCACTTACCATTGAACACGCATGCAATCCGCGCGCCATTGTTAGTGTGCACTCAGCCGTGTGCCAAGAGAATGGGCATGGTTATTCGATGGTATTACAAGCAGGACGTGCGATTTAACTGGCACTAACGTGGTAAAAATTGACAAAAAAGGCACCTGACAAGGTGTCACTCACAGCGCCCTAAAACAAAAACTACACGACCAAAATTACTGTTCTTGGTATCATTTGTCATTGGAAAAGACACCCTATCCGATGGACATAATAATGTTAGTACTATATTTTGGAAAGTGCCCTGTTACGTTTTTTGGGGGCCACCCTGTATAAGGCAAGGCCCTTTTTCCATAAGCGATTTGATAACAGTATTTTCACACTAGTAAGTCTTATCTACGATTGGATATTCCTTTTACTTTGCAGAAGTGTGAAGTACGTTCTTGATAAACTGTATAATTTTAAAATGACAATATAATCGTACCGTATTTATGACATTTATGAGATATTCTCTCAGCGTAGACTCTTCTTATTTTAACAAGATTGAAATAATGATTTTTTGTATTGATATTATATTGTTCATCCGACAACAATGCTTTATTCATGTTTATAAGATATCAAACCAAACATACCAAATATTATTGATCAAAATGATTAAAACAAATCAATAAGATTGAAAGATACTGTCCCCTTTTTATCAAGCCAAAATTTAAAAGTTGCGAGATTATTGTCTAAGAGCTTTTCTGTAAAGATAAGAATTGGAAATAAAACGTTCTATGAAGTTATATTGATTTTATAGCTCTAAAGATTAATTGACCATTGGGCAATTCCACGGTAACGGAAGGACATTCAGACACAATTTTGAAACTTAAATCAAATAATTCCAGGATCCTGCTTTTGATTTTTTATTATAAATGGCATGTCTTTGATCCTTGTTGGGACACCTTTGATTTCCACTATATTTAAAATTTTGACTGCATTATGTAAATTAGATATGGACACTAATGAGGCCGGTAACGGAAGGACGCCAAAATGGACATGGATTTTCAATTTTTTTAGTTATGACCCAATCTCTGTGAAGTTACGAGGTGTATCATGTTAAGTTGGCTACTAGTCCATTTCCTTATGTTCACAGAGTGTAACACCACCTTTTAAGAAAAATATCTACATTGGTATATTAATTATGAGAAATTAATTACTTCAGTGTTCGGTAACGGAAGGACGGTAACGGAAGGACCTCTGAAAAGTCTATACGAATTGTACAATAAAATTAATTTTGAAATTTAAAGACCATTTATGAGAAGGAAACATCTCTTTTGTGGTCTAAAATGAGTTTGTATCATAGATAACGTATGGACATCACAAGCATTTACATTTCTATTTTTTTCTTACTATAATTCATGCTGCAATGGCTCTTATTCATGGTCAATCCATGGTAACGGAAGGACACTCAGACACAAATTGTTAACTTTAAGAAATACACTTTTAAATACCTGTGTTGTTAGAACAGTCTATTTTGATAACAATACTTCCAAAACATACAGTTTTAAGGTCCCATAATTGTTTTATATATTTATCTCCGCACATTATTGAATATGCATACAAATGAGGTCGGTAACGGAAGGACACCAAAATGGACAAGGTTTTGTTATCAAATCAGTTTTAACTAAAACTCTGTGATATTAAATAATACAACCTATTTTAAGGGTACACATTTCATTCTCTGAAGTGTTAAGAAGAATTTACTTGTCCTTTGATTAAAATTTGTCCGCAGATATTTGAGTTATTTCATCGCAGCCCCCTTCAAATTTGCTAATATTTGGTATGTATGATATTTCAACCTTTAAAAGCGCAAATATTTAAGTTTTAGCCCAATCCGCTCAATGGTTTTGGCGCTATGGTCGATTCTTATTTGTAAAAAATGGGCATGGGCACCATTTTTCAAATGGCCATTGTCCATTAATCGTTGGGTCAATTTATTTTGTAATGGTGTCATTGGACTGGGGATGTTATGTGCAATCCATTTATGCCATTTGTGTTCATGCATGAGCGAGTTTGGATACGATAACCTTTGACCTCAGATTTTGACCTTCCGTTTTACCTCGTGGATCAAATAATTTTGAGAATTGTTTTGGCTTAAATCTTGGCTTGATATAATTTCTACAACATATGAAAGAATTGGAGATATATTATTTCTTGTTTTTTCTACAGCCTTGTTTTTAGTTTGCGAAGTTCATGTAAAATCTAATTATTTTAGACCTACACCCATGTCCAATAATTCTATAGGGGTGTATTGTATAAAAAAAAAGACCTTTTCAAAGTCATGATCAGAGCCTATTCACACCCTGGCTCACCACAGTTAAATAGACCTACTAATCCCCATACAATAGAAATCCAGACAAATGGCATCATGGTACAAGGGCCCTGTTGCAGAAAGAGATAAAATCAATTGTGAGCCAGATCAAATGTTCTAAATGCACAAATCTGATTGGTTGAAACACAGAAAATTACTAGTCTGACCACGCTACGCCACTGATAGCTGGCCATTGCAGGTATTGTCTCATTATTTGGGTTTTCATATATGAGAGACCAATTTTTGAACATAAATTTTGTCATAATATGTAATATGAGGTACCTTGTCCATCTGTTACCATGTGTATGGTAACGGAAGGACATTTTCTTTTGTTATTCATTAATTAACGAATAAACACTGAGTAACATAATTGTTAGCAATGGGAAGGCCTACTTGAACTTGCTTTGCACTGAAGATTGGTCTGCTCTCTAACAACTATGTGAGCCACAAAATTAAAAATATTGATTTTTCGGTAACGGAAGGGCATTTTCATAGGCTGAAAATAAGAAGTCATTGAAGCATAACAAATCAAATAAATCATACAAATTTACTATTTTACGAAATGGTCATATCTCAGGAGTCAGAATAATGGTTTTTAGGCTTAACTGGGGAAATATAAAACAAACACAGGATCAAAACACTTTTTCACTAAAATGTCAAATTTGTGGGGTTCAATTATGGTTATAAAGTTATTAAAAACAAAAAAACTAAAATTATGTAAAACTAAAATTTTCTCATTGAATTCCAAAAATATAGAATTTAAGCTTTGATTTGATACCAAATTGTATCATAAAAATGCTTGTAAAATTTTTGGTCAAATGTCCACTTTGGCGTGGAATTGCCCCATTACAACAGTTTAATTAGTCTATCAACTGCAGACCCTGTTTTTGTGTTTGTACTTGATGTTCACACAACTATTTCGGTTAAGCGCGATATCAAACATGTCAAAATGATTCAATGAGATGTGTGATGCAACAGGGTTACTTGTATGTTAAATTGTTATAACAAATATATTCAGAGTAGAAAGGAAGTCAACCTCAGAGTTCGACTAGAAATCAATATGTTGTGTTTTGTTTGCATCATTAGGATCTGTTATCACTGAGAAATTAAACATTTTACCAATTCAATGTTTGTATTATATATGGCACGGGAGCACGTGCCTCCCCCCACCCCCATGATGAAATAATAAAAGCATAAAACAATGAAACAATAAAAGCTAGATTCGATCATGCCATAACACTTGTGCACCCTTTATGTGACTTTTTTACCTTGTTTTGGGGCCGATTTCCAGTGTCTATTTGGGGGGAAATATTAATTTGCTAGAAGAGGGAACCTGGGGGCACAGAAAATGTGTAAATGGGAGGGGAAGGGGGCACGTGCCACCAGGGCCATCCCTTAACTACGCACCTGCATAATGTATAGCACTTTCTAGGCGTTGTGGATTAAATGTCTTGCTGGGGCAACGATCGGTTTGAACTTGGTTCCCGTGATTTGAAATCGCCTATTCGACTGCATTGGCTTAGCTACAGGGGAGGGGGGCACGTGCCCCCCATGATGAAACAATAATTAAACAAATGAAGAAATACGTATGGTGTGCCCCAAATAATTTTCGTGCACCCCACCCCCCCCCCCCCCCCCCCCCCCCCCCCCCCCTCAGTCCGACCGTGCCACACCTAGCTCCAAGGCATGAATATTAACAAGAGTCCATACATAAGAATTGTATGTGGCATTATAGGGACACTTTGGCCAAATTTTGGCCAAAATTTCCCTATACGGAATAACACAAGTTCATGACCTTTTCTATAAAGGTTACCTGTTTATAGCGCCCACACTTCTTGTCTGCATTGGATGGTCACTATACACAGGTTTGACTAGGCCTATGATTTTTATGGAATTAAAAGGTACCTGATTATAGCGCCCACAATCCTTGTTTCCTTCGGGTGGTCACTATACACTGTTTTATGGAAGTTGTCTATAAAGATCACCTGTTTATAGCGGCCACATTTATATTTTCCCTTGGGTGGTGACCATACAAAGGTTTTACTGTATGTTATTTAATTAACTGGTCTATAAAGGTCACCTGTTTATGGCGGCCACTATTATTGATTTCCTTAGTCATTATACACGTAGGTTTACCCGTAAACGGAATTTTCGGAACCTGTCTATAATGGTCACATGATTAAAGCGGCTAATTTTCTTTTGTCTGTAGTGGTCATTATATCCAGGTTTTACTGTTGAACGATATTTTGGGACCTGTATATAAATTTAAGGTAACCTGATTATAGCGGCCAATTTTCTTGTTAACCTATGGTGGTCATTATACACAGGTATGAATGTAAATTATATTTTGGGACCTGTCTATATAAAGGTCACCTGGTTATAGCGGCCAATTTTCTTGTTTCCCTATGGTGGTCATTATACCCAGGTTTGACTGTAAACTATATTTTGGGACCTCTTTATAAAGGTCACCTGATAATAGTGGCTAATATTTTAGGGGAGCGCGTAGAAGGGCGATATGAGAGCTAGGGGGTGAATTGAACGGCGGCGAACTATACGCGTATCCCGGCCACATGGCTCGCATGGCTCGCAGTCAACGGGCTTGGTACGAACAGTCACGTCACGTTCACGTTCACGTCACGTGAAGGTTCTGTACCTTTTGTGAAACAGGTCACCCAAATCTACGAAGTGTAGGGTAAAGTGACCCAACAATTCGTGAAATAGGTCACCCAAGTCTACGAAGTGTTGGGTTACGTGACCCAACAGTTTGTTGATATACTATATGCAATTTATGAAAGCTCACGTAAATTGGCGCTTGCGTACAAAAAATGAATGTAAATTGTCGTTGAGAAGAGACTAATTCTCGGTATATTTAATCGTGAACGAACAAGTCCTACCTATACTGTTATACCAATTATAGGCGTACCCAGGCATGGGGGCAGGGGGATGGACACCCCCTACACCCCCCCCCCCCCCCCCCCCCCCGCCCCTTACATAATTCTCAAGAAATGTCTTGGTCTCGGCCTCGAAATGTGTGACCGGTCCTGGTCTCGGCCTCGGCTGCGATCATTTTCTACGGACACCCCCTACCCACACTCCCCCGCTGACTTCAATTTGTCTGACGAAATACCCCCCCCCCCCCCTACACCCACCCCTTGAAAAAATCATGGGTACGCCACTGCCTACAAGTAGCTAGTTCGGATGCCAAATACTTTAATTTATTTATTTAGTATTGATTGGTTGGTGTGATTAATTGTTTCATTGACTGATTAATTGATTGATTGATTGTTAAATTAAATGATTGATTTATAGATTGACTCGATTCAATCACCATAATTTAACACTATTAATCAAATCATTGTTTTATTACTTTTAAACTCATTGATCACTCACTCACTCACTCACTCACTCACTTTCACATGCAACGCCACTAACGCCCACGCGCAGACGTCCAGCACGGGAACTTCAGGCGTATGCGAACCGAAGGTCCGCTGCGTGTAGCATGCAGTTCAGCTGGAAATCAACATTTGCCAAAATCCACGCACGACACGTCTTTAGAAATACTCTAATAACAAGACAAATAATGCAAGTGGTATGGTTGTACATTACCTAAATGACAGAACTGCATATTATCGTCTCAGATTACTCTGAATTATGCACGTATATATTATAAACATAATGATTGAAATGATTTGATAAGGCGGTTTCGGCATTTTCGTCGACATTTTTAAATGTCTTTGTGCGTGTATGTCTAGTCTTAGTAACAAGCGCTTGCAATTTTAAAAATCTTGATTAAACACTCACGTCACGTTTTGGTAGACGTGACGATTCGAGTTTTACTGGCATGGAAAACGACAAATTGTTGGGTCACTTTACCCTACACTTCGTAGATTTGGGTGACCTGTTTCACAAAAGGTACAGAACCGCGTGACTGTTCGTACCAAGCCCAGTCAACGGGCTATGTACATATTACTACCCATCAGGCTGTATACTACAAGTATACAGGGAGTATAATGCATTTAATACAGGGAATATAATATGTGGGCAACTCCAGCGTCACGGACATTACAAATCAGAGAATTTTCATGACTTTCCAATGCCACTACTAATTCATACCTCTAACTAATGTCTAACTTTTATTTTGATTACAAAACAATATCCTAGTTAAGTATGCAAAAAAAGTTTCAGAAACATTTATCCAATTCGTTACTGAGTAATTCTGCGAAATGTGCCCCGTCACGGACATTACATCTTTTGGACATGACTTTTTGCATCCCATATACATCTTGCAAAAGTCTGTGAGTTCTGAGACCTCACAAAGATGATTTAGGTATTTAATTATAGACAAGGCAATGATGAATTGAATCCAAGTTGTTTTGGGGGAAACGGGCCAGGCATATGTGATCTAGACAACAAAACGTTGCGTCACGGACATTACATTTTCAGCGTCACGGACATTACACTTTTGTCCACTTTTCAAAACTCATAAATAACCCGCAAAAAATGCTCCATTGTGCATGACACTTTTTTAATTATACATTTGATATGTAATCAAACAGTTTTGAGACAAAAATTATATATTTTTTTTTTTCAATTAGCAAAAAATTATTTAAAAATATTAATAAGTTTTTCCAAAATTATTGTAAAATTTGAAATTTTTCAACAGAATGTGCAGTGAACCAAATGTTCAACTATTAAAAAAAATATTATACATTTTGAATGAGGTACAATGCTGTTTTGTGCCAAAAAATTGTAAAATCTAAAAAAAGTTGTGTACATCATGGGCATAACACATGGAAAATCATGGACTAAGAGTATAATTTTGCAATTTGATCATACTATATGAGATTTAACCATCTCTTTCTCCTCCAGTAAGTTATAGTCAAGTCTTTATTGATTATTGAGACATGCATGTTCAAATTAAGCAAGGAATTTAGTTTTATAAATAGTTCAGAGTACTGACTCAAAGTTCACTATCTGATTAACGATACAATTTATTAAAGGCACACAAGCGTGGGTATGTAGATGGCGCTATTTTACCACACGAGGACGCCGCCATGACAGTTCACGAAGATCAACACGATGTTTCGGACCCTTTCGCGATCTGCGTGGATGTGCGCGAGCGCCGGCCGCGCCGTGCGTGACTACGCTGTGTGCAATCAACGCACGAACAGTGGCTATACGAACGTGTGCACGTAAAATAATACAGAAATAGTACTTCCAATTTTCAATCGTTACTGCTATTCAAGCGATTTCGTTTTATTTAGATAACAATAATGTATCATTTCTGTAATATGATTTATAGTTCCATAATTATGATTTATATTTCTGTAAATTTTGTTATAGAAGGCCAAGGACAAACGATATAATTATACCTTGACAGTTCAGTGCCTCATACTTATTTTCCCCCCCATTCAAGCTACTAGCGAGGCCTTATCCGACCCCAAATAAATGTTTCTCTATAAAGACGACCCTATATAAGCCTATATCATGCGGTAAATTGAAAACTTCACGTCTCAACATTGTTGCCATTCGCCGTAAGGCCTGTATTATAATTATGTACAGTTATTGTTTGTACAAGTGTTGATACCATCGCACTGCTACTGGTTTGGCCATATAGCCTGGCGTAGGTTTGGTAAGGAAGTGGACCAACACATTCCGCGCGCCGTGTAAAAAAAAAACCCCAGTGGTTTGTATACGGCAATTTAGGATACAGCTTTCCCCCAAGCACTGGCCGGGAGTACGTGAGAAGAAGCGGCGCGAATGTTGTGTATATGAACTGTACTGGGTTTTGATCCGGACGTGACGTGGGGCAATACGTTACACTGTCTATATGTTTGATCCCTTCATTTTGCCATAATGAACGAATTACTGAATCCATTCCCTAACTCTCACAAAATAATGAAAAATGTGTACAGTGGAATATATATATTTAGTGGGTTAATCAGCTAACCTACGACAACTGTAAACTGACATATACACGAAGATAAAGTGAACGTTCCATCGGGGTTCCATCCTCTCAAAGAGAAGTGTATAGTGAATCTAATTTCAATCATTATCATACATTTAGTTATTATAGTACTACATGTATTTTCATCCAAAAACCTCTTACATTATAATTATCTATCATCCTCATCATCACTGCAACTATCACGGTACCACCACTATGATATTATAATTATCATCAACATCATCCAGTGGCGTACCCAGAATTTTTTCAAGGGGGGTGGGGGCGGGGTTACTTATCAGCCAAATTTCTGTAAGTGGGGGGGGGGGGGGGGGGATTTTCGAAGACGAGACCAAGTACCTTCAAAATTTTCGAGGCCGAGACCAAGACGTTGGTTAAGTAATCATGTAACGGGGGGTTGGGGTAGGGGGGGGGGGGGGGGGTTGTCCGTTGAAATGTACCTTCAAAATGGACCATG
>JBAMJV010006742.1:60000-81927 GCA_037951105.1 Echinarachnius parma | reverse complement strand
GCCCTAACCATTTCATATCTATACATTCTCTAACAAAGTTATTTTGAGTTTTCGTTTGAAAGTATTGAGAGTTGGACTTTTGCGAATTTCTAAAGTGAGGTTATTCCAAATTATAGGACCTTTATAAAATGTAGAATGTTTAGAAACCATTGTTATAACTTTAGGTAAATGATAATTTGATGCAGATCTCGTATTATAATCATGATAATCCAAATTAAAAGAAAAGTAAGAGCATAATCTACCCGGAATTTTGTTTTTAGAACACATATACATGAAAATTGCAATATTATAATTATTCAAACAAAAAATATTGAGTATTTTCAAATGTTCAAAGATTGGTTTTGTATGAAGTATGAAGAGTGGGAAATTATTCTGACAGCCTTCTTTTGTAACAAAAACAATCTAGATACATAATAATCATTAGAATTAGCCCAAGTTATTTTGCAATAGTTTAAGTGTGGTAGAATAATAGCATTATACAACAATATTAAAATAGTCTGGGGGAAACTTTTTAGCTTGTTTCTAACACCAATGCTTTTAGATACTGTGTTGCAGATGACACCAATGTGTTCATGCCATGACAATCCACTATATGGTTACTCCTAAGAATTTCAATGAAGAGACTCTCTATATCTTGATTACCTATTTTAACATTAAAATCATATTCAACATTTCTTTTAGTAAAGACCATATATTTTGTTTTATTTACATTTAAGACCAATTTATTTACAAGTAACCAATCAAAAAGCTTCTCTAACTCTTGATTGAAATTTTCCATCAAAGTATGTGGATCGTCATGAACACACTGGTGTCATCTGCAAACTGGATGAAATTTAAACGTTCAAAATTGTACATAAATCATTCATATAAACTAAAAACAATAGTGGTCCCAGGATAGAGCCCTGGGGCACTCCACATCTTATTTGTCTCATTTCAGATTTACTGTCATTAATCACAACATATTGTTTTCGTTCCAACTAATAACTTATACAGCAATCTGCTAATACACCTCTAATTCCATATTTTCTTAATTTGTTTACTAAAATAGAATGATCAAGAGTGCCAAACGCCTTACTGAGGTCAAGGAACAGGCCCAACATAATTCTTTTATTATCAAAACAAAAATTTACTTTATGAATAAACTCAAGTAAAGCTGAAGATGTGGAGTGCCCCGATCTAAATCCATACTGATTCTGGGAAATAATATTACATTCATTAAAAAAACATATCAATCGGTTATAAAAACATTTTTCTAAAATTTTCGAAAAAACAGGGAGCACTGAAATGGGCCTATAATTGCAAACATTATTTTCTAATCCACCATTATATACGGGAATTACTCTTGCAATTTTCATTTGGTCAGGAAATATGCCACTCTCTAAGGATAAATTAAAAATCTTACACAATGGAATACAAATAATATGAATGACACGTTTAACAACAGAAATATGAATATCATCAAATCCAGGGCTTGAATGATTCTTAAGGTCACATACAATATCAATAATTTCTTTACATGTCACAGGTGGAAAAAATGCAGATTTATTATTATTTTCAATGTATTTCATGCAATCTTCTTCAGTTGATTGCACATTACCCCTTAAGTTGTGACCAATATTCACAAAAATATGTCGTTAATGTATTCACATTATTGTTTTCACATAATAAAACTAACCAATCATGTATCATTGAGGGGGGGGGGGGGGGCTAAGGAGGGGAAGGGGGCTGCAGTCCTCCACAACTTGTCTGGCTTAAAACAATACAATACATAAGCATTAAATAACAATTAATACACAAAAATGCAATGTGGTCAGCCCCCCCCCCCCCCCCCCCGCCCCGGAGTGAATCACAGCCGAATGTATATTTATATGCGCGACTTTGTACAGGAGTCAATGTAGACCGATGAGTAAATTTACTCCAAGCTTTGTACAGGATTCAATGAAGACCAATGTATAAATTTACTCCTCGATTAGGAGTGAACCCCAAAGTCAAAGACCAATGTATAAATTTACTCCTGAATTTGTACAGGATTCAATGAAGACCAATGTATAAATTTACTCCTCGATCAGCAGTGAACCCCAAAGTCAAAGACCAATGTATAAATTTACTCCTGAATTTGTACAGGATTCAATGAAGACCAATGTATAAATTTACTCCTCGATCAGGAGTGAATCCCAAAGACCACTGACAATTATGTAAGGGCCAAGCTTTGATCGAGGAGGATCTACACGTACGTCCTTTCTATCACGATAGGTATTGCGAAATGAACGCATCGTCGTTTTACATGTACATGAATGCACATCGTTCAGTGTATGCAACGAAGTTGCCGCTAAATTATAATACACGCGAATTCCTATTGGTCGAATTATATGCTAACGATGTGACGTAATGGTATGTAACAATAGAAATGTGCACGTGCAATGTGTGCGTGGAGAGGGGGGGGGGGGGGGGGGGGTACGCGTGCAATGCCATGAAAAGATTTTGTTTAAGCCTTTTTTTCTTACAATGTTTATCATGTCCGTAAAGACTTACGTAATACTTACTCATCAGGGGGGGGGGGGGGGGGGGGGTAAAAAGATAACCCCCACCCTTTTGAATGGGTATCAATCACGCCCATAATGTTTCTTACATTTTCAAAAGCCTGAATTTATGACGGGGATGGGGCGAATTTGAGCAAATTTGAAACAAAATTGACTATTTTTGAAGACGAAAAACCAAAGAAATATATGCGATGTGGCCCCCAATAATAATGCATCGCCCCCTCCCCAAATTGGTCCGACCATGCACACTATGCCACTGGGTGAGGGAATGATAAGGAATCGAGTACATGATGTTGGTATATGGTATTAATGTAGAAAATCATTACGCAATCACACAGCCTCCTGTGAATTCCGCTGGCGAAATAGAATGCTAATACCATGATTTTTAAATCTAATGCTTTAAGTGATAACTCACTTACAATCAACAAAAGAGGTAAACAGAATGAAAAACATTTTGAAAAACAGTTTTACGCCTACGGCTTAATTTCGCATTGAACCGTTTATTGAACCGTTTATCAATACGAATGAAAAGTTAACTAAGTTGGCCAATAAACCCATGCATCATCATCATCTTCATGATTATCATAATCACCATCATCTTATCATAATATCTATCAATGGTATCCATATTGCCATCATAATTATCATCAACATCATCTTCATTTAGTATTATCATCATCATAATTTATCATCATCATTATTTTTATCATCATTATAAACAGTTATCATTATGTCATCCCCATCAAGTATAATTATTGTAAAGTATTAATTATTGTAAAGTATAATTATTTGTGTCTCGCCACCACCTTCGCCCGCTCTCATTCTGTATAATTGTAAACACCAACCTTATTTCTTTGGTATTGTTAGTGAATTCAATTAGTATAATGCATTTTATTTACATGGTCAAATCCTATCTATGTATGCTCCCGAAACATCTCTTGTTTCCTTTCAGACATAACATTCTTCACCTCTCTGTTTTCCTCTTTCCCTTTCTCAACTCTATGCAGGCGATCTCCCCTTCTCTTTAGTATTTTTGTTTGTTCCCCCTTCTTTCTCTTCTTCCTTTTGTTGAAATAATGTAGTGCTATTATGCATACCCAGCTGCAGCACCGGCGTGAGTCTGTTCGAGAGGCGCAGTGCATTGGAGCGGCGAGCATTGTTTGCGAACAATTGCTCGCCCCCCAATGCATTGTGCTTTCCGAACGGATTTACGCCGGTGATACCCAGTATATTGATATTATGTTTAAACGAAACTTGAATCGCTCAATCTCATTCGTCATTATGTATTATGTAACGTTCTTACGTAGTTTGCGGGTGGTGGTCGGGCTCGGCGCATGTGCGCATGACTTTGTAAAGATGGATGTCATGTTCTCGTTTCATGCTCCGAATATTTGTATTATGTATACACCAGTAGCTAATGCTATGGTCACAACTCAGAGCGGCGACCGCCCGATTTGTAGCCTGCTCGGTCGCCGCTGGAATTTAGGCATCGCCCAACGATTTTGGGGAAGTCGAGCAGGCTGTAGAGCCCCAGCGGTGCCTGGGCGGTGCCCTGTCGGTGTCCCGTCGGTCACCGGTCGATTTTAGGTCACAACTGGGCTAAATTAGGGAGTTTCTCCGCGCGGCGTCCCGGCAGTGACCGACCGATGACCCACCGGTTCCCGAGCGGTCTCCCACCGGTCACCGGCTGATTTTTAAGAAATCGCCCGGCGACCGGCGGGTCACCTGTAGGTGTCCCGTAGGCGTACCGGCGGCGACCCGCCAGGCTCCGCCGGGCAACCTGGGTTCCGTTACGATGGTAAATGTGAAAGTGCGCAAGCGGGCGAGAAATATTACGGTAATTGCCTTGTTTGTATGATTTGTCACCTGAGAAAGAAATTCATGTGCCAAGTAAATCAAGCCTAATACAATGTAGTATTAACTGAATTTACTCTGATCTTTCCCGTACCTTATTCTTTGTTTTTAATGAAGAGTCTTTAATTTGCAGTAAAGTAAAATTTGAAGACTAGTGGGGTGTATTCTGAAAACCACTTTAAGTTAAAATTATGTTAAAATTGTATCTACGTCATATCTCCGTCACTAAAATATGTTTTCGCAAGTCGCTTTTCCTTAAAGGGATAGTTGAGTTCTGGTAAGGAGAGTAATGTTTTGGTGAAACTGAATTTTAGTAACCAAAACCTGCATCATTAGACTACAAACTAATAATTATTCTAGAAGGGAACACAAGATTACAAATGACTTAGTAAAGATCATATTATCATTCAAAAAGAGCCGTTAAAACGTAAGAGGGCGCTCTCTAAACACTCATCGGTTTCAACCGATTTGAATACAATATTGTGCATGTGATTTTTTTTTTTAAATAGTGATTAGATAGAGAAATAACCAACAACTATTTAAATACCTATTTTGTTACTTTTTGAAAAGAGGAAACATTTTTTTAAATTTTTAACGGCTGGTTCAAAATTATCGAATAAGTGTGGGGCCCCACATTTATTACAAATGACTATGATTCATATTTCAGCCGTTTTTGAACTGATTTTGATCAAATAAAGTTTATCCTGGCTTTAAAATATTGTGCTCTTTAAAATTT
Organism: Echinarachnius parma; assembly: GCA_037951105.1. Lineage (NCBI taxonomy): Eukaryota > Metazoa > Echinodermata > Echinoidea > Clypeasteroida > Echinarachniidae > Echinarachnius > Echinarachnius parma. The sequence goes on along the minus strand of JBAMJV010006742.1, from coordinate 76,797 downwards.
TTCACTCAGTTTTTCATTATCTCACAAAAATCATTGTATGTAGCGCCCTCTCTACCAAAACTCAACTATAAGTACAGTGTCATATTTTAGTGACGAAGATATGACGAAGATATAATAAATTTGAGCCTAAATTCCTTTTTCAGAATTCAGGACTAAAGCGCATAGTGCGGTGGTACATGAAAGAGTAAAATTATATGATTACATGTAGACTCGCATGTATTGTGTGTGTGTGTGTGTGTGTGTGTGTGTATGTGTGTGTGTGTGTGTGTGTGTGTGTGTGTGTGTGTGTGTGTGTGTGTGTGTGTGTGTGTGGGTGTGTGTGTGTGTGTCTGTGTGTGTGTGTGTGTGTGAGTGTGTGTGTGTGTGTGTGTGTGTGTGTGTGTGTGTGTGTGTGTGTGTGTGTGTGTGTGTGTGTGTGTGTGACTTTCGGATGCAAAGGTGTCTAGAAAATGTGTTAAACATGCATACTTTGTTTTGCAAGTTGATTCATGGCTGTCATACTATGCACACGCATATATTATGTACGCATACACACACGAACACACACCCACACACACACACACACACACACACACACACACACACACACACACACACATACTTGTTAGCACCGGCAAACGGGGACTCTTGACTCTTTACCTGGCAAATGGGGACTCGCGAAAAACAAAGGATAGGGGGGTTCCTCATGCAGCTAATGCACATCTAGGCCAGGGGGAGGGGGGTATCCAGGTAATATCACATGAGGGCGGTATAGAAGTTTTCTTGCCGATCACGACACACGCACGATGTAAACCACACACTCCGATACACACAAAAATTTCACATTTACATTCGAATCGGGGATGAGCTTCAGAACGGGCAGCAGTTCAGTTAGTTACATTCTAAACGTGGACAAGCAGTGCTTTCTCATTGTAATTCTAACCGCGGACATCCGCAGTTGGAGTGTGTCCGCGATTAGATGGTGTTTTGTCACATGTATGTCCCCGATTTGGGGGTGTTTACAAACACACACACGCACACACACACACATGCACACGCAACACACACGCGCACACACACACACACACACACACACTTTTATGGAGCGCCTATATAATTATATACCAAACAATGATCGATTTAGGTCAAACATAGGTCAAATGGGTCATCGGCTGCCGAGCAGTCGCCGCCCGGTGACCGACTGATCTCCCAGCGGCGACCGGGCGGCGACCGCTCGGCAGCCGATGACCTATTTGACCTATTTTTGACCTAAATCGCTCGACGGCGACCGCTCGATTAGGTCGGTGCCCGGACGGCGACCGCTCGGCCACCGAGCGTATTTTGGGCGGCGAGTGAAAAGTGAGCAGGCGCCGCCCAAATTTTAACTCCGCGCTAAAACTTCAGCGGCGACCGAGCGATGCCTAAAAATCAGCGGTGCCTGGGCGGCCGCCGCTCGGTGACCGAGCGATTTTGGCTAAAAACTCGCCGCCCGGCCGCCGAGCAGGCTACTTTTTGGGGTTGTGACCATAGCATAAGCTGAATTATTTACACTCATGCACTCGCACTTGCACGTGCACACGCACACATGTATACCAATTTCGTTCTCCGGTCATTTTGATTTTCCCTTGATTAATGGAGACGATGGCTGTAAACTTCCCTCGCCCCAAATTATTTGATAATATATTTGATAACTCTTTAAATGAAAGTCAATATTATACACCGTTAGAATTTAATGATAGATTTACGAATACTCCCGATAATATTTCTTTATTACATATTAATTCAAGAAGTTTGAATAGAAATTTTGAATATTTTGAAAATCTCCTTTATAGCTTAAAATTTAATTTCTCTGTTATAGGTATAAGTGAGACTTGGTTACACAATAACTCCCCACAATTGTTTAATATACCCAATTATACATTAATAAGGGCTGACCGTCATGGAAGGAGGGGTGGCGGGGTAGCGTTTTATATAGCTGATAATTTAAAATTTAAAATTCGTTATGATATTAAATTTGAGCAGGCAGAAGTATTGTTTATTGAAATTGATAATGATAAATTGAAGAATGTTATTATTGGTTTGATTTATAGACCCCCCAATAGTAATTTTGAATTGTTTTTTGAACATTGTGAAACGTCTTTATATAAATTAGCCGAAGAAAATAAACATGTTTATTTTCTTGGCGATTTTAATATAAACTTTCTTTCTTTACCTCGTAGTAATTCCGATAGACTCACTCAGTTGATGTATTCATACGGTTTTTGTTCATTTATAAATAAGCACACTAGGATAAACGTACACTCATCAACACTTATTGATAATATTTTTGCTAACGTATCTATAAATAAAGTAACTGGAGGAATACTATGTTCTGAGGTTTCCGACCATTTGCCAGTATTTGTTGTATGCAAGCATGAAATATCTGTTCGTAAAGCACCCACTAATGTTATGTATCGTAAAGAAACCTCTCATAATATTGAACTTCTTAAACATAATTTAGCCGTAGAGGATTGGGTAGATGTTTATAATGTAAACGATGTAAATATTGCGTACACAAATTTTAATAATAAATTACAAAGTTATTATGATAGGAATATTCCTTTAGTTAAAAATAAACGTAAAAATAATAAGCCAAATAACGCTTGGATAACAAAAGGTATACTCAAGTCAATACGTACAAGGAATCGCTTGTATAAACTACACTTAAAAAAACCCACAGATATAAATCTAAAAACTTACAAAAAATATCGTAATACATTAACGAAATTAATTCGATTATCACGTAAGTTACACTTTTTAAATAAATTGAAGCAAGTAAGTTCCAATACTTATGCTACTTGGAAGGTCATTAAAGAAGTAATGGGGACAAAAAAGGATTCTTTACCCAAAGATGATCTTTCACTAAACGATAATATAATTGAAGATTCGAATAATTATGCTCACTGTTTTAATTCATTTTTTACTAGTATTGGCCCCCAACTTGCAAATAAAATTGATAGCCCTATAAATATACATTATACAGACTTTCTTTCTAATCGGATCGAAAAGTCGCTTTTTTTAAGTCCCACTAACTCTAATGAAATTATTAATATTACTAAATTATTAAATATGTCTAAATCTCAAGGTTGTGATAGAATTAGTACATCACTTTTAAAACAAATTATACACGTTATTGCTGATCCACTTACTTATATTTTTAATCAATCTTTACAACAGGGTGTTTTTCCGGATTTATTTAAAATAGCCAAGGTAAATCCCATTTTTTAAAAAGGTGATTCGCATGAAATTAGTAATTATCGTCCTATTTCTTTGCTTCCTAGTATATCAAAAGTTTTAGAGAAAATTGTTTATAATAGGTTATTTGATTTTTTAAATACTCACAACATATTGAATTCAAATCAATATGGCTTCAGAAAAAATCATTCCACTGACCAAGCTTTAATACAAATTTATGATAAAATTACTAACGCTATGGCGAACAAAGAACATGTAATAGGCATATTTTTAGACCTTAGTAAAGCGTTCGATACACTTGATCATAATATTTTACTTTATAAATTGTCGTTTTATGGTATTCGTGGTCAAGCCCTTTCATGGTTTAAAGATTATTTAATAAAAAGAAAACAATACGTTACATTCAATGGCCTTGATTCGGATTTACTCTCTGTTAATTGTGGCGTACCACAAGGCTCAATTTTAGGACCACTTTTATTTCTTTTATATGTTAATGATTTATCTAATACATCTTCCCTATTGTCGTTTGTTCTTTTTGCCGATGACACAAATATTTTTTGCTCTCATAAAAAATTAGAATCTTTGGTAAATGTTTTAAATAATGAATTGTTTAAAGTCTCTAATTGGTTTAAATGTAATAAACTCTCTTTAAATATTAACAAAACTAAATGTATGCACTTTAAACATTATAATTCTCATTTAAAGGATACTGCCCCGATTATTATTGATATTGATAATATACAAATTGAACAAATAAAGACATTTAAGTTTTTAGGAGTTTTTATTGATGACAATTTAACATGGAATGATCAATTGCATCACGTAATTATGTCCATTTCTAGAAGTGTAGGAATCATCAATAAGTTAAAATTTATTTTGCCACATAAAGCCTTGTTTTTATTGTATAATTCATTAATACTTCCATATTTAGCATATTGTAATATTGTTTGGGCCAATTGTGGTGCAACCAAACTTGACCCTATTCTTTTATTACAAAAAAGAGCTTTGCGTATTTGTACAGGATCAACGTTCCTTGCCCATACAGACCCCTTATTTTTAAAGTTAGAAACGTTAAAAATTACTGACGTGCATATTCTCCAAGTTGCAGTATTTATGTTTAAGTACATAAATAAACAACTTCCAATCTCATTCAATAATTATTTTTGTAATAATAATATAATTCATTCTTATCCAACTCGTATTTCCGGGAATTTCCACTTGATTAATCCCAAGTTATTAATTACACATAAATCGATTAGACATCACGGCCCCGATTTATGGAATAATTTACTGAATATAATTAAATCATGCCTGACCCTCTATTCATTTAAAGCAACATTAAATCGTCACCTTGTATCACTATACAGAGTCGTAACTCACTAAACATTGTCTCTTATATATAAATGTAAACATATTTATTTTATTTTTTAGTTAAACCCCAAACTTATTATAACCGGAATTCTATTTGATTGAACTTCCACTTGCACATGCACTTACACATGCACTTGCACTGCACCCATCTGATCAAAGTCATGCATATATACTACACAAAAGCATTAGTTTGTGTCGTTGATTGTCCCTATGAGGCCGCCATCGATTTCAAGCTTACAGCTCATGATGGCGGTCTCCTGCGTTTATGTGCTTTATTTATTACTTCAAATTGATAATTATTTGTTGTACTTTTCTTTATGTATAATTATCACTTGTAATTATATTGTTAATATTTGAAATACATTTTGTACAATTATGATTATGTATTGTTTTGAAAAAATGCAGAAATAAAACAAACAAACAAACAAACAAATCATTATCATCATACTCTTTATCATCATTATACTGGATAGACTAAAAGTTATGATGAAAGAGGATTTTATTAATCAAGACCTGTACCTCTTAATTATTTTGTCATAATAATTACATCCCCATCGCGTGCCCAAAACGTATAACAATTTACAAACGGTTAAGTAAAAAAAAATATTTTTGTTTGTAAAAAACATGCGTTAAATCCAGGGCATTCTCTAAAACATTTTGGATTAAACCATTTCTTGTAAAATATAGTGAAAACTGTATTTTTGTCAAATAGTGAAGTAATAGAGAGATCATCAACAACTACATTTATATTATGCTTGAGAATGTATGGCATTTTATATCAAAATACGGTGTAATATTTCATGTAAATAATGATTAGATATACATCATTATTCTCGAAAAAGTTAATCTCAAGTTTAGTTGATATCTTCACACATTTCTTACATCATTATATATATGGTGATGCTCGATATTTATTCCAATTAGATATTTGTTTAGAAACATCAAAATGTTACTTAACCGATTTGTATTTATCTGGTTTTTAAAGTAACGCTTAACTGTTACATCCTGTTGTCAATGAGCATGCTGAATTTATTTCCATGACGGTTTATCTAGAGACTTTTTTAGATAGCGAATACAGTTGTGACACAAATATATTACGCCATATCGTTGCATGCCATATTTCTACCGATTATACCTTCTTCATGTCAATACTTGTTTTTGCTGTCATAGTATGATTATATTATTGTTGAATCCATTCTGATGTTGTGCAATAATGTTATACGGATTATGCAAACAAAACGCCCCCTATCATAGCATGGCCATGTACACGTACCAGTCTTGTATAATACGCATTGGACTCATCACAATGCTCGCACGACAACGACAACGCGACTAAGTTATTGATTTTTTGTAGGGATTAAGTGGCGTATCATTTCTTGCTCGCCTATGCAACAAAGCTCTTTTTTTAAACGTTGTAAAAAAAGACAAACAAACCTGCAGGTTTACCGAGAAATCGCATGAAGAGGATACCGATGATACCGAAATATTACATTTTCGATTGCAGAAGTATTAAACGATTTCATGAATTAGTTGTCATGAAGAATTATTATTATTATGATTATCATTAGTATTATTATTAGTATTATTATTAGTATTACTATTATTATTGTTATCAACATCATCATCGTCGTTATCAATTACCAATCAACAATGTCATCACCCTCATCATAATCAGCATCATCTGATAATTTACCAAATATATTAATAGTAGCTGTTTCCATGGTAATTAGTTATCATCTTGTAGCCTATTAGTATTAATATATTATTTCACATGATTGGTAATAAGAGCGTCCATTTACTTTGTTAGTGCATGGGGGGGGGGGGGGGGGCGTTTCCCAAAACTGTATACCGGTACATCCCCATCCCCGGCCCCAATCAACACATTCTCAAATGGTAATTCTATACAAAGTCATGGCTAGTGTGCTGGCTTGGGTGGCTTAGCAGACCACACAATGGTTACACATTTCATTATAGCTGGTCATGAACAAAATGGGCTTGACTCTTTTGTTCCATAGCCATTCATAATCGTGGGAAAATTGCCCCCACTGACAAAAGAGCTACGAAAAGGAAGTAAAGCCCGTAATGGCGTAAATATCCATTTTGAATGAACGCCAAAATAACAACAACAACCGTACCCTACGAGTTTATGAAATTCCCATAGACTTTGTACCATACCCACTCGGTTCCCGTAGTCAAGGGGCTATGTTTATGTTCGTGTGTCATATGTTTGGGCGGATTGGCATTCAATCAACTATTTACTATTTACACTATTTACATCACCCGAAATTAAGCAAATCAATATGAAAGGCGGCAATGATTTGTATCCTTGATAATGTACTATTCAATTTTTGAAGAAATTTTTTATTTATTTACATTTTTAAAATCGCATTTTATTATAAGATACATATAAGACAATGAGATCGGTAAAAGAGGTTAGACGCAAATTGCTATGCGGCCGAGGATGCAAGTTTCAAAATACGAATTGACATCTGTTTAGGGTTTCTCATGGTTTTCAACTTTTATTGTTGGAACTCGATCTTTCTTAACATGACAGCGATACGGCGTAATTTATTTTTGTCAGAAATGTATTTGCTATCTTAAAAAGTCTCGAGATAAACCGTCGTGGAAAGTATTAGGTATATGAATTCATTCCGTTTGCTCATTGACAAAGGGATGTAATAGTTAAGCGTTACTTTAAAAAGATAAATACAATCGGTTAACTTACATTTCGATGTTCCTAAAAAATATAAAATTGGAATTAATATCGAGCCTCACTATCTTGTAAGATGATGATGATGATGATGAAGATGATGATGATAACGGCGATAGCACTGATGATAATACTATTACTACTAATAATAATGAGTCATGGTGACAAAGGTGACTATAAATACATAGGGTGATGATGACGATAACCAAGGCGACGACGACGGTGATGATGATGTCATCAGACTGATCAGACGCTGATTATGATGGGAATGATGATGATGATGATGGTGATGATGATAAGATGATGATGATGATGATGATGATGCGATGATGACAACAATAATAATAATAATAATAGTAATAATAATAATAATGAGTCTTGATGACAAAGGTGACACGATGCATACATAAGGTGGTGATGGCGATAACCGAGGCGACGACGATGATGATGATGATGATGATGATGAAGAAGAAAATGATGATGATAAGATGATGAGGATGACGATGATGATGATGATGATGATGATGATGATGATGATGATGATGATGATGGGGATGATGATGAAGATGATGATGGTGGTGATGCTCGATGGTAACGGCGATGATGATAACAACAATAATACTAATACTAATAATAATACTAATGATAATAATAATAATTAATTCTTCATGAAAAAGGTGACGATGCATACATAACGTGGTTATGGTGTTAACCAAGTCGACGACGACGGTGATGATGATGATGATGATGATGATGATGATGATGATGATGAAAATGATGATGACATCATAATGATCAGATGATGCTGATTATGATGAGGGTGATGACATTGTTTATTGGTAATTGATAACGATGATGATGATGTTGATAACAATGATAGGTATATAATGATGATAACGATGATGATGACGATGATAATGATGATGATGATGATAATGATGATGGGGATGACATATATGGGTATAATGATGATGATAATTTGATAATAATAATTATGGTAACAATTATAATGAAGATGCACGATGATAATGGCGATGACAGTGATGGTAACATAATGATAATGAAAATACATGGTGACAACGGTGACAATGCATTCATAAGATGGTGATTACGACGACGATGGTGATGATGATGATGACATTGATTGGTAAAATGATGATTAAGATGATTATGATAATGATGATAAGTCCTTACACGCTGATGTATGTTATTTTAAGGAAAAACACCTTGATATATATTTATTAATGTGTTTATTTCTTAGGATAACTTTGATATCATGTTTGATTTACTAAAACTAATTCATGAAATCGTTTAATACTTCTGCAATCGAAAATGTAATATTTCGGTATCATCGGTATCCTCTTCATGCGATTTCTCGGTAAACCTGCAGGTTTGTTTGTCTTTTTTTACAACGTTTAAAAAAAGAGCTTTGTTGCATAGGCGAGCAAGAAATGATACGCCACTTAATCCCTACAAAAAATCAATAACTTAGTCGCGTTGTCGTTGTCGTGCGAGCATTGTGATGAGTCCAATGCGTATTATACAAGACTGGTACGTGTACATGGCCATGCTATGATAGGGGGCGTTTTGTTTGCATAATCCGTATAACATTATTGCACAACATCAGAATGGATTCAACAATAATATAATCATACTATGACAGCAAAAACAAGTATTGACATGAAGAAGGTATAATCGGTAGAAATATGGCATGCAACGATATGGCGTAATATATTTGTGTCACAACTGTATTCGCTATCTAAAAAAGTGTCTAGATAAACCGTCATGGAAATAAATTCAGCATGCTCATTGACAACAGGATGTAACAGTTAAGCGTTACTTTAAAAACCAGATAAATACAAATCGGTTAAGTAACATTTTGATGTTTCTAAACAAATATCTAATTGGAATAAATATCGAACATCACCATTATATAATGATGTAAGAAAATGTGTGAAGATATCAACTTAACTGGAGATTAACTTTTTCGAGAATAATGATGTATATCTAATCATTATTTACATGAAATATTACACCGTATTTTGATATAAAATGCCACACATTCTCAAGCATAATATAAATGTAGTTGTTGATGATCTCTCTATTACTTCACTATTTGACAAAAATACAGTTTTCACTATATTTTACAAGAAATGGTTTAATCCAAAATGTTTTAGAGAATGCCCTGGATTTAACGCATGTTTTTTACAAACAAAAATATTGTTTTTTACTTAACCGTTTGTAAATTGTTATACGTTTTGGGCACGCGATGGGGTTGTAATTATTATGACAAAATAATTAAGAGGTACAGGTCTTGATTAATAAAATCCTCTTTCATCATAACTTTTAGTCTATCCGGTATAATGATGATAAAGAGTATGATGATAATGATGGGGATGACATAATGATGACTGTTTATAATGATGATAAACATAATGATGATGATAAATTATGATGATGATAATACTAATGAAGATGATGTTGATGATAATTATGATGGCAATATGGATACCATTGATGGATATTATGATAAGATGATGGTGATTATGATAATCATGAAGATGATGATGATGCATGGGTTTATTGGCCAACTTAGTTAACTTTTCATTCGTATTGATAAACGGTTCAATAAACGGTTCAATGCGAAATTAAGCCGTAGGCGTAAAACTGTTTTTCAAAATGTTCTTCATTCTGTTTACCTCTTTTGTTGATTGTAAGTGAGTTATCACTTAAAGCATTAGATTTAAAAATCATGGTATTAGCATTCTATTTCGCCAGCGGAATTCACAGGAGGCTGTGTGATTGCGTAATGATTTTCTACATTAATACCATATACCAACATCATGTACTCGATTCCTTATCATTCCCTCACCCAGTGGCATAGTGTGCATGGTCGGACCAATTTGGGGAGGGGGGGGGGGGGGGGCGATGCATTATTATTGGGGGCCACATCGCATATATTTCTTTGGTTTTACGTCTTCAAAAATAGTCAATAGCTTTTGAAAATGTAAGAAACATTATGGGCGTGATTGATACCCATTCAAAAGGGTGGGGGTTATCTTTTTACCCCCCCCCCCTGATGAGTAAGTATTACGTAAGTATTTAAGGACATGATAAACATTAATACGTGCGGTTTACGGGTACACCATGTGAGATGGGTGGATTGGTAAGTCCTGAAAAGGAATATGGTAGTCCTAGAAAGGACTGTTGGTGTAGTTCTAAAAGAACTGTGGTATTCTTTCTAGGAGAGTTCTAAAAGAACTGTTTGTAGTCCTAGAAAGGACTGTTGGTAGTCCTATAAAGGACTGTTGGGATAGTCCTGAAAAAGACTGTTGGTATTCTTTCTTGGAGAGTCCTAAAAAGGACAATTGGTAGTCCTAGAAAGGACTGTTGTTAGTCCTAGAAAGGACTGTTGGGATAGTCCTGAAAAAGGACTGTTGGTATTCTTTCTAGGAGAGTCCTAAAAAAGGACAATTGGTAGTCCTAGAAAGGACTGTTGATAGTCCTAGAAAGGACTGTGGTATTGCGAGGAGAGGGTGGATGGTAGGAGGGACTCGACGTTTCGAATAGGTTGACTATCCGTCGTCAGGAGTGAGTCCTTTCTAGGACTACCAATTGTCCTTTTTTAGGACTCTCCTTGAAAGAATACCAACAGTCCTTTTTCAGGACTATCCCAACAGTCCTTTCTAGGACTAACAACAGTCCTTTCTAGGACTACCAATTGTCCTTTTTAGGACTCTCCAAGAAAGAATACCAACAGTCTTTTTCAGGACTATCCCAACAGTCCTTTATAGGACTACCAACAGTCCTTTCTAGGACTACAAACAGTTCTTTTTAGAACTCTCCTAGAAAGAATACCACAGTTCTTTTTCAGAACTACACCAACAGTCCTTTCTAGGACTACCATATTCCTTTTCAGGACTTACCAATCCACCCATCTCACATGGTGTACCCGTAAACCGCACGTATTATATACACCACCATGGAAACCGATACTTACAAGCAACATTTATGATAAACATTGTAAGAAAAAAAGGCTTAAACAAAATCTTTTCATGGCATTGCACGCGTACCCCCCCCCCCCCCCCCCCCCCCCCCCTCTCCACGCACACATTGCACGTGCACATTTCTATTGTTACATACCATTACGTCACATCGTTAGCATATAATTCGACCAATAGGAATTCGCGTGTATTATAATTTGGCGGCAACTTCGTTGCATACACTGAACGATGTGCATTCATGTACATGTAAAACGACGATGCGTTCATTTCGCAATACCTATCGTGATAGAAAGGACGTACGTGTAGATCCTCCTCGATCAAAGCTTGGCCCTTACATAATTGTCAGTGGTCTTTGGGATTCACTCCTGATCGAGGAGTAAATTTATACATTGGTCTTCATTGAATCCTGTACAAATTCAGGAGTAAATTTATACATTGGTCTTTGACTTTGGGGTTCACTGCTGATCGAGGAGTAAATTTATACATTGGTCTTCATTGAATCCTGTACAAATTCAGGAGTAAATTTATACATTGGTCTTTGACTTTGGGGTTCACTCCTGATCGAGGAGTAAATTTACTCATCGGTCTACATTGAATCCTGTACAAAGTCGCGCATATAAATATACATTCGGCTGTGATTCACTCCGGGGCGGGGGGGGGGGGGGGGGGGGGGGCTGACCACATTGCATTTTTGTGTATTAATTGTTATTTAATGCTTATGTATTGTATTGTTTTAAGCCAGACAAGTTGTGGAGGACTGCAGCCCCCTCCCCCTCCTTAGCCCCCCCCTCAATGATACATGATTGGTTAGTTTTATTATGTGAAAACAATAATGTGAATACATTAACGACATATTAATTGGTTTATACACATCTACAATTAAAAGGTAGAATAAAAGTACAAAATACAGGTTAAAATATCGCCATTTAGGCTTCAAAGAACCACTAATTGACAAAAGAACTAATAATCGGATTTCTTTTGAAATAATATCTGTTTATAGGTTTTTTTTTTGTTCCTCTTATTACCCAGAATGCCTTGCAATATTTTCCATGTGTGCTTCATATTTCCCTTAGCACTATCAAACTTCTGTTTAAAATATGTATTTTTAGATTTCTTAATTTCATTATTCACCAAATTTCTATATCTTTTATATTTAGTAAGTCTATAATCTGTCCGATTGTGTAAATATTGTTTGTATAATAACGTTTCTTTTTGCACATTTTCCGTAATCTTTTAGTAAACCATGGTTTGTTTTTTCGCTTTTTTCCACCTGTAACAAATGTAATAGGAAAAGAATCATTATAGCATTGTAAAACCTGTTTCAAGAAGCAATCATAACTGTGATTCGGATCATTGTCTAATATCTATGATATATTACTAATGTTATCAATAAAATTAATCATATTGGCTTCACTCAAATTCCTCTTCATATTAAAAAAAGTCATTTCTATCCTTGTGGTAATTATAACAAATAGAAAATATTGGAAAATGGTCACTTATGTCTGCTAATAATACACCAGAAAATATATGTTCTAAATCATTTGTAAATATGTTATCAAGCAGTGTACATGGAGACTGAGTGATCCGAGTCGGAATATGAATCAGAGGAAACATAGAATTTACCATAAAAGAATCAAGAAAGTCATTAAAGTGATCCAGGTAAAGTGTCAGATATTGCACAAAATTACATTTGAGACTTCAATCCTATATCAATATCATTGTAAAATACAATTGAAAGATTTGTGAAAGTTTGAAGGAAAACGAACACTGTTTACCTAGTGAAAAAAACGAATATTGAGTTCATATTTTATCACCGAATACTGATGGCTTGTCGTAGAATTGCAACAGTTATAACTGGCAGCCTATGACGATATATCCGCACCCGTGTATGTTTACATATGCGGTATACAACATTCCTGGAATTCTGGCACGTGTTGGATCAAAGTTCTCTAGGTCGGGAATGTTTCCCACGCTCGGACGTATCCAGCTGAAACAAGTGTACTTTTTTTGAAAAGCGTTGACAAACGCTTTTCAAATAATGATAATTATCTTCATACTAAAGGGACATTTGAAAAAATATAACCCTATTTTATTCTTCTCTTACCATAAGCTAAACAACACGGCAGAAGAGAAACGAGGAAGCTCCAATTATTTTTCGTGGAGTTAGACACTTTACCTGGATCACTTTAACACTTGAAGTGGAAACTGCATTCAATAAATCAATATTAAAATCTCCCATCAAATACACTTGTTTATTTTCTAAATTAATTGTTTGTAATAATGAGGAAAGAGACTCTTGAAATAATTGAATAGATTGACCGGGTGGTCTGTATACAGTACCAACAATAATATTTTTATGAAATGATTTAATTTCTACAAAATAATATACTTTCAAAGAAATCTGTATTAACATCTAATTCTTCTCTATGTATAAAATCTAAATATTGGCGAATAAAAATTCCCACACCTCCACCTCGTCTTGCCTCACGACTAATTCCAACATAACCTTCTATGCATGTTTTACAAAAGGGATCATCAAATCATCAAATGGGGACGTCCCCATTGAAGAGGCTTTGTTCGGAGTCTAGTGTTCGTTTCCCAGCATATAGACTATATTTCTTTACTCATTTTTATTGATTTGATTATATTTCTGGCCAGTGTTCCTTCAGGGTCGGAGGGACCGCATGCGTGTTCCCTAAATCTCCGGTAAAGGGGTACTTTTCGCGCGACAAAGTCCGGCCAGAGATTTGACTTTTCACCCGGAAATTTCTTTTAAAAAGGGAGTGTGTTTTTTTTTTGTCTCTCTCTCTTTGGACTCCTGAGAAATGTAAAAAGGGGGTTATAAAATATCATTGTTTATATAATTTGAAAATCGTAGATAATGTATCAAATCCCGGGATCAAATTCCTGAAATTCCTGCTAGCTCACCTGAGATAGGGGGTACATTGAGCTGTGTTCCGGAATAAGGGGGGGGGGGGGGGTCTCCAAGGCAGGAAAAGCCTGCGAAAAGCCCGCGAAATGGGGGTTCAGAACTTTTGGCAGTCTTGAGATAGGGGGGGGGGGGGGGGTGCTTTCAAAAGGAGGGAATAGTCCAAGAGCATTAGCTAAAATATGGCCAAACCCGGACATTTTTCAAAATAAGCTGATTTTTTTTTTAGGATAGGTTCAGACAAATGTGTTGAATAATATACTAAAAGTCCCCGGGAATCCCCCTTGTGCGTTTTCCAGAATCAAAGATGGCGTCCAATATGGCCGCCATTTGGTTTTTTTCTCATAACCCTGGCTCTAGTCAAGCTAGAAACATGAATAAAGTGTCTAAACATATGTTTTATGACAAAGGAATCGATTTACATATTTATCTTTTAGGTTTCAGGTAATGAAAGCACCGAAATCCAAGATGGCCGCCATTTGAAACCCAAAATGGCTGCCATTTTTAGGTTTTCTCATAACTCTGGCTCCAGTCAAGAAAGAAACATGAATTAAGTGTATAAGCATATATGTTTTAATGCCAAAGGAATCAATTTAGATTTTATTCAGGTTTTAAGTGATCGAAGTTCCAAAATCCAAGATGGCCGCCATTTTAAACCCTAAATGGCCGCAACTTTTAAGTTTTCCCATAACTCTGGCTCCATTTAAGCTGCTAGAAACATAACTTTAGTGTCTAAACATTATGTTTTAATGCCAAAGGAATTGATTTAAATATCTATAGTTTAGGTTTCAAGAGATGCAAGTGCCTTAATCCAGGATGGCCACAAATTTATACCCAAAATGGCCGCCATTTAAAACTCAAAATGGCCCAGTTTGTTACGGTTTCCCATGATTCTGGCTCTAATCAAGCTAGAAACATGAATAAAGTGCATAAACAAATGTTTAAATGTCCAACAAATCAAATAAAATACTTATTTTTAGGGTTCAAGTGATGTAAATTTACCTAATCAAAGATGACCGCCATGTTTAAACCCAAAATGCCCGTGACTATGATACGTTTTTCATATCTTTACCTCCAGATAACGTATTAACATGAGATAGATGTTCATGTTCCAGTCCATTATGAATTCATTGAGATATCTTCTGAGAGGAAGCCATGCATAGAAATAATCTAAACCAAGATGGTAGGATTGGCAGCCAATACACTGTTGCCCATAAAATTGGAATATTTAGTTTTTATCCAATTTCATTTAATTTCCTGTTTTGCGCCCCATGAATCATTTTAGACGAAGTATAATGATTATAAAATATGTCCAAACTACCAGGGTAAAATGAATGATTGCATAAATTTGCATTTTATTAATTTAGCCTTTTGTTTTGAGCTTTGAAAGGCAGGACCTTTGATGATTGGCCCATTTCCCTCGCCGAGTGTATGTCCAACAAGTCATCGTTATGGGTTATTTCTCAGAGTTGGCTGTAAATCCTTCGACAAAAATTGGCACAGAGGCTCTCTAGACCATACTCTGCCCAACGCCATTGGCTACACGCTAAATGATTATTGTGCTCCATCAGAAAGGAGTGTCAACGAGCAATGTCCTCTATTCGTTTGAATATCGCAGGTTACGGTCTGTAAAATCCTCAGACGTCATCGGGAGGAGGGTCAATCAAAGCCACAAGAATCTGTAGGACGTCCATGATTGACCACCAGCAAAGATGATA
This sequence comes from Echinarachnius parma, assembly GCA_037951105.1. Classification (NCBI taxonomy): domain Eukaryota; kingdom Metazoa; phylum Echinodermata; class Echinoidea; order Clypeasteroida; family Echinarachniidae; genus Echinarachnius; species Echinarachnius parma. The sequence continues at coordinate 60,852 of JBAMJV010006742.1, read as the reverse complement.
ACAAACTGCTTATTAACATGTGCGGTAGAAACCGGAAATGCAAAAAAGGAGCCTTCGCCGTCTATGAAGAAGACACCATGGATTCAACGCCTTCCGCCAAACTGTACATCGGAGATCGCTCTAACATCGTCACTGAGCGAGACAAACTACCAAGTGTTCACTCCAAACCATGCAACACAGATCCTTGACCGAACGGATGGAACTTATACAAAGGGTTCGTCGATTACGTGGCGAGAAACTCCCAGGTTACTGCATTCACAAAACATACGCCATAACGTTTGATCAGCCATTGTACATCCAGGTAGCAGAGATTATGTTGTAGCCTCATCACAAGATATTGATAGAGTGAGTGTTCGTCTAAAGGGATCACACCATCTCATGTCTCGGGAGCATTGGCAGATAATGACCGGAAGTGGATTGGCTGTGGGATACGGTGTATGCTTAGAGATCCATAGTACATACTGTATGACAGCTGACATGTGGACATATCTTTTCCCGCACCCTACATGATTATATCCTCATTTCAGCTGTTATATGCACCAGGATATTGGAAAGTGATGACAAAGACAACCTCTAACATATCAAACTGTTCAAGAATGGATGGTCAACACCGTACCTACTACTAAAAGGGGATGGTAAATTCAAGATGATAGTCTTGAACCTTTGTGATGGACACCCCAGTTGCTCCTGACGTTCTACTCAACATGGATGGGTGCAGCAACATGACATGCAACTGCAACAAGCTTGTATTATTCTGCTCTTCAATGTTCAGCATATACATCAGCATTTCTGAAACAATGCTGCACCAGCACTAGAATAAGCCATGGATGACGAAACAACACCAACTGATAA
>JBAMJV010006742.1:7500-55000 GCA_037951105.1 Echinarachnius parma | reverse complement strand
TAAGAATCAAATTTTGCTAATAATTACATATTTAGAATAATTAAATAATACAATTACGATTAAATCAAAACTCACTTACCGGAGCAACAACGGAAAACAATCTTTCACCCGAGCGATTATGAAAGCTCTTTGTCGAAGCTACCAGCAACTCAAATAATCGAGATCTATTCTAATTAGCATATATATATACAATAATGCAAATCCGCTATTTAGAGAATGACTGGTGATCCGTGGCATAGCTGTGGGGGGCACGGAGGGGGGGGGGGGGGGGAGGGGCTGTGCACCCTCTCCATAATTTAAAGAAAAAACCTAATAAAAACATACAACAGAGAAATACATAATATGCACGTGCCCCCAATATTTGATTGCTGTGCCCCCCACCCCCCTCCCCCCAATCAATTCAACCACGCTACGCCACTACGGGTGATTGTACAATATCATGTGATCATAGGAAAAACCCAGAAACAGCCCCATCGACCGCCTGGGAGTAGGGCAAGGTCTCCTATGGTAGGGGGGGGGGGGGGGTGTCGCAGATAGAGCCGACTCGACCCGATCCGACTGGTATTCAGTCCGGCTAGAGTCAGTTTCGCTCAGTCGGAGCCGATCCAACATGTTGAATCGGCCTCGAACGACTTCCGACTGGCACTTGACTGGAAAAAACGGAGTCCTGAGGCAGCGCATACTGAGTTAATCAGGCTGAAAACCAGTCGGCTCTGTCGGCGCCGGGCATTAGGGGTATCGTTATCTGTGCCACAATTGCAATGAGTCAAATTTGTGTATATATGGAGTATGGACTGTCTAGGGGAAAGTAGCCGCTGTAGACAGGTGACCTCTATAAACAGTTTGAATAAGGTTGTTTTTCTCAGCAGGGGAACACCCCTGTTGTGACCATTATAAGCAGGTTGGCTGCTATAAACATGGAATTGTACACCTATACCCTCTCCACATAGAGCAATATAAGGGGGAAGGTGGCGAATTCTAAAGCGCAGGGGGGTGGGGGTTGGGAGGGGAGGGGCGGAGTACCATGACGCCCCCCTCTCTCTTTATCTAAGCCTACGCCGCTTCACGGTATCGAAACTAGTAGTCTAGATCACCATGATCATGACACTGTTGATTTCGTCTTTTTATTACTTTCCAGTATGAAAATCATGTGTAACTGTTGGGGAGGAAGTATTTTATTTTATTTCATGGTATTATTGTATCCATTTACATTTACATTTAGACGGCGCTTCAAGAACAAAAAATTGTGAGGAAGTGAAAAACTGACTGTCAAATTTGAAAGAGCACACAATTTTAATGGCAGAATAAACTTTATTTTATCAAAATCAGTTCAGAAACAGCTAAAATATCAATAAATATATATGATCGGAATAAACCTGGGCCTCAGGATTATTCGATGATTTTACATAAAATGCTTAAAATTGTTCAAAGATTTTCAGAAGAGGTTTTAAATAGTTGTTGATGATCTCTCTATTTAATCATTATTTTAAATAACAAAACATCACATTTTGTATGAAAATTATTAAAACCAATGCGTTTTAGAGAGCGCCCTTTTATGTTTTAACTCTTAACGTGCCAGGGATGTTAATGCTCTATGGCATTTGTGTGTATTGTAACTCGCAAAAATGCGAGCTTGGCACTCAAGGAGTTAATGGCTCCTTTTGAATGATAACAGGCTTTTTTCTTAGTTGTTTGTAATTTGTTATACCTTCCAAGCATGGTGGAGTTATAATTATTAGTTTCTAATGTTATTGTGCAGATTTTGGTTGCTAAAGTTCAGTTTTACCAAAAACGAAACCATCATTTAAATGATCTGTTCACGGTATTACAAACATCATGAGACTCGGGGCCATTATTTATCATCATTGTAAAAACAATATCAGGATAAATTTATATTAGGAGTGTGCGTCTGTTTAACGTGTCTCAGAAATATATTCTAACTAATCTTGTTCGGTCGTAGGAGGTGTTTGCCCTGTCGGTTGTTGATCCACTACGTCATCTTCCTCCTTCGTTTTCTTCTCCTGCTTTGCGCGCCTAATTTCCCTCGCCCTCTTGACCTTCTCCATATCGGCGTATCCGATCTTCGACCCGAGAGCGGTGAGAGCGAAGCCCTCGGAAGTATCCATCCCGGTCCCCATCACCGCGAACTCCGCACCACCCTGGTTCAAGACGAGTTTGGTGTCGAGCGCGAGCCCTAGCGTACAGAGCATGCACTCGGCGATGATGAAATCGGCGGTGCAGCACGACGTCGTGCAGTCACTGACGATCTCCAGTCCCTCGCCCTTCGACAGCGTGCAGCCGATGGCGGGGCCCTTGAAGTCAAGCTGGGACACCCCGCCACATACATCCTTTGTGCAGATGGAGCCATACTCTGCCGTAGCCCGCACGCATCCGGATCCGCCATCGACGCCGAGCCCGAATTCCACACCGACCTTACGCCCTTTCTTGAGATCGTCCTTCTTATCGTCAGCAGTAGGCCCTTTCTTGAGATCGTCGTCCTTATCGTCAGCAGTAGGCCCTTTCTCGAGATCGTCCTCCTTATCGTCAACAGTAGGCCCTTTCTCGAGTTCGTCCTCCTTATCGTCAGCAGCTGATGAGTTGCGCACTGAGTCGTCGCCGTTTTGTTGTTTAACTTCAGCGTCGTTGGTCAATTCGTCGGCTACGAATGCGGCGTTGGACGATGCCGGTTGGTCCGTTACGGCTTCCTATTATATGGACACAGATGGATAGAAGGAAAAATATTGTTGTTAATACATGAATATGTCAGGTTACACAAACAGTAATGTCTTTTACGTTGGCGGGTTGGAGTTCAACACATTAGCCGTGTGGCATAGCTAGGGGAAGGGGGCACGAGGGCGCGTGCCCCCAATAATTTGACAAAACAAATATTTTGTTAGCAGTGCAGGGGCGTCGATCACGGGGGGATGGGAGGGATATATCCCCCCAAATATTTCAGGTGTGGGGGGGGGGGGGGGGGGGGGGGGTGGCCTGTATTATCACCCCCCAAAAAAAAATATTTGGGGTTCAAAATATATAATAACATTAAAATTAAGGAGCATTGCCCCCTCTCATGAATGGAAGTTGTTACTATAGTCTTCTTTAAACCAATTTTTGATAATGCTAAACTGCCCAAATCCAAAATCTTCCGCCCCCTGGACCCCGAATAAGCTTCCCAATGTGGGTATCCCATGACTGATGCTATTCAGGGGTCCATCAGAATGCTTGCAGGATAAAGTTCATATTGGACAAAGCCCAGCTCATAACATGATGCTTGCAATGTGCACTTAATAATCTTCCAATTTCTAAACAGCTGAAATCAAAAGCTTTGCCCCCCCCCCCCCCCCTCAGCCATAAAAACCCGGGCACGCTGCTGGGTTGTCGCTTCGCTCCCTCGCCAGAGATGGTCAAAATGACGAATCATCCCCCCCCCCCAATGGCGAGAAGAAATCGACGCCCTTGAAGCAGTGTCTTTGGTCAATGCAACGGCTATAAGAATGCCGCATTGATGCCGGTTGGTTCGTTACGGTTTCCTATTGACAGATTGTTACAGGACGGTCTGTTATAGAGATGGATGGTATTTTTATGATTTGAAAGGGGGTAGGCTGTAGAAGAACCTCTTAGCCACTCCAAAGCTTTTAAAGTTGGCAAATCGCTGTTTGTTACAACATTCTATATGGATGCATATGGACTACAGTCGATTTTGAAAATCAAGTCATAATTCATATTTTGGTAAATGTGACGCAAATGCGGGCGCAAATGTAACATTTCTCTTTGCTATTTAATATTTCACGTTTTTTAAAAAGTAGTTATGAAGCCATAAAAACGTCAATGTTGGGGTTTTTCCCCTGAAATCTGCACACATCAATAGAATATTTGTTTAAGAACAAAACAAATGTTTGTTTAGATCTGTTCTCATGAATTCCAAATTCCAATGTTCTTAAGCACAAAAGAGTACACAATCACAGGAGAGACGCAATATTTGTCTTCATGGTCATTAGCCAAGCGATAACTCTCATGCAAATGCCAGTTTTGTTTTTGTATTTATTCAATATCACGTATTGAATAATTTGGATACAGTAATTATGGTGTGAAGGTCCCAACGGATTATCTCTTCTTGTACAGAATAAAAAAAATTGAACAAAACATATACTTCTGATTATATCTGCCGCCTGACAAAGTTGACAGGTATGCAAACAGCAAACAGATGCACTTACATGCGCACACAAACAAACAAACAAACAAACAAACAAGCAGACGCTCACACATACTAACAAACAAACACACACAAACACTTTTTAAATTTTTGTTTATTTCTTCATTCAAACACCTTTTCATAACATATCATATAAATGATAGAAATAATGTTCAATAATATGATCATAGTTACTACATGATAATCAATACAATAAAATACTATTTGAATGAAGACAAATTTTAACTCTAAAGCCCGGCGCAGACAGAGCCGACTCGACCCGATCCGACTGGTTTAAATCAGGCTAGGGTTGGGCCCGGTCGGTCGGAGCAGATTTATCGTGTTGAATCGGCCCAACTGGCATCCGACTGTCTCTCGACTGGCAAAATGTGTGTCGCGAGGCACTGAAAACTGAGCCGATCGGAAGGACAACCAGTCGAGTCGGCTCTGTCTGCGCCGGACATTAGTTGATGGGTGACGAACGCTACATGGCTCTATACATTCAAGTTATATCAAAATAAACAACTACAAAACAACATAAATGTTACCATACATGAATTTGTGGCGCATTCTTCCTAACCTCTTTATAATTACAAATGTTCCCATTGTGTTAAGTGTATACCTATTTTATTTTTAACCAAAGCTTGTATATATTCCATCCCTTTATACTCTATTAATGCCTTCAGAACTTCCCTTTCTGTAGGAGCTCGTCCATTTTTTCTGCTATTATATATCACGCATTTAAAGGTAGTGTTGAGTATTGGTATTTCCCGAAGTGCCCCCTGATATTTTTGTTGTGAGATAATGAAAAACTGACTGTCAAATTCGAAAGAACATACAATTTTAATGACAGAATTAACTTTATTTGATCAAAATCGGTTCAGAAACGGCTGAAATATCCATTAATATATTTCTATTCAAAATGTTTGTCACCGGTAATCACCGGGCGATATTTAGACTTTTTAGAAAAAAAATTCAAAAAATGCTCGAAGACTACTTTGAAAAAAAATCCGAATAGATTTTTAAAAAGTCGTTGATGATATCTCTATTGAATCATTTTTTTAACAAATATTAAATGCACAATTTTGTATGAAAAAGGCTAAAACCAATGATTGTTTTAAAATAGCGCCCTCTTGAGTTGTAACGGCTCTTTTTAAAAATGATAACAGGGGTTTTACTTAGTCGTTTGTAATTGTGTATACTTTTCGAGCATGGTGAAGTTATAACTATTACTTTGTACCGTAATGGTGCAGGTTTTGGTTACTAAAGTTAAGTTTGACCAATACTCAACTATCCCTTTAATAAGTATAATTACATGATTAACTACATTATCATTCCATGCGTTTTCTCTATAACGCCAATCAAAATATCAAATGTATATATGTTGTAATTGGTTCAAATACAATCACAAAATATAATTCTCGTAGTCTTCCATCAAGTGTAAAATATCTAGGAATTAAAACACACACACACACACACACACACACACACACACACACACACACACACACACACACACATACACACTTTTTTGTTTTGGTTCATGTTTTCAAGTCATCAATAACAATTTAGTAAACATAATTCATAATTCATATACATGGATGTTCCATTACAGATCGTAAATAACATAGAAATAACAATTTACATTACATAATTATGAATTACATACAAATAACGAAAAATTGAGGTTGTTAAGCTAAGGTAAAAAGAAAAGAAAAACAAAACAAAAACAAAACCCATCACTTCTATATTCATTCCATTTAAAGACTTTTTCAATTTGACGAAATTAAAATTATACAGTAAATTACTTGCTACGTTGTCAGTAAAAATATCTTTTAATTCACACCATTGACCGTTTTTAATTACGTCTTTTTCTTTTATGATGCCTAAATTAATCCACATTTTAAAATATAACATATCATCCTTACATTTTATATTACTAAGTATTATACCACAACACTTGGTTTTCTATGTACGTTACATGTAGCAAATCAATAAAGCGTAATTTACTCCATATACAAACAAAATCCAAATACAACGCGGGTAGCTAAAATTTGTTTGCAAGTAAAACAATATCTTTTGTATTACAATTACATTTTAATTACAATGGGAATCCCCCAATTTTACTTGTCCAATAAGAAAACAATATATTCCATGCTCCATCCTTATCGCTTAAAAATGTTGATATCCACGATAAACGTAAATAATTTAATTTCAGTTCCATATCAACCATATTCAGACCCCCAGCTATTTATTCATTTATAATAACACTTCTTTTAACTTTATCTATCTTAGAGTTCCATGAAAAAAGAAAATATCAACGCATTCAATTCCTTCAAAATATAATTTGGAACTGGTACAGCCGTCGAAATATATACAAATTGTGAGGCTATTAATAATTGATGCAAAAATACTGCTGAAAACTGAAGAAGAAGATTCTGCTAGGATCGAAAATGTAGGCCCTATATTGACTCTCGCTATTAATAATTGTATTATTGTTACTTTCCTAAAATATGTTAATCTTCTTCTTTTCCATACATTTAAAATATATGTTATCTAATCAATACTTCCCGCCCAATTTAGTTGATCAATTTCGTCATTATCTTTACCCACACATTTCACTGGTGCCTCACTGCATTTCAAATTTTCTATTATTATATCATCTTTTAATACCATTATATCCGATTTATCCCAATTAACCTTTGGACCGGCATTGTCACCAAATCTATTTACTTCTTCCATACCACGTACATTTCACTGATTCTTCAGAATCAACAAATACTACAGTATCGTCAGCATACCGAATGATCTGCATTTATTTTACAATGCGACGCACTTTAATATCATTTATCAACTCAATATCTTTTATTAAATCAGTTTGCCTTATCTTTGTGGCTAACACTTCTGCAACAATAATACATAAAAGAGCCGACAATTGACAACCCCTGTCGAACTCCACGCTCAATGCAAAACTTTTGTGAAAGCCATCCATAATTATATGTACACGTCCACAAGCGTTACTAAACCCCTCACAAAAAGTTCCGCAATTCAACTTTGAGCCTTCATATCTCTCCTATTACTTTATTACCGTTCATGAATTTGCTATCATTGGAAAGCTTGTATTCCCCCCCCCCCCCCCCCCCCTTTACATTGATATGACAATATGGGGCAAAGTCAAAAGTGAAATGTCGCAAAATGCATTGATATTGTCAACAGTGTACCCTCCTTTTGTTGGGAGAATAAAGTGTTCTGAATGATGTTATTAAAGTCGGTCATGCGTGAATGTCAATGGCGTATTATCATTTTCTTTGGAGGATGAAATGTGTATTTATGATTTTGAGGTGATGCAATAACGTTTGTGTATGTTGTTAGGAAGATGTAATGTGTTTTATTATAAAACGGCTCTGGTAAATTCAGTAACGTGATTGGTTAAATCCAGTCACATGACTATTCATTAAATTTCAACAAACAAACAAGAAAAGCGTAACACACATGTGTTGTCACTTTTTGTTGCGCGATATTTGCACGGCTGTGACGTCACAATGCTTGTTGACATAGTTCTACGAAGTCAAACTTGCGAAAGTGATACAAAAAAAAAAGATGGCACATGCTTCGTTCTGTAAATAATGTGTTCTGTAGTAAATAAATCTTAGCAGATTCGTAAATTATATGGTATGTGGTTTGATATTGGGAAGTTTTGGAATGGAAATGCATACAATTCTTTGATAATTCTCACTTTTAACGGGAAAATTTTCGGATTTTCGGCGACTGCATTTGATCTGCTGAGCTGTGCAAGTCAAATTCAGTGAAGCGAGTGCAATCTAGTGATGATTAATTTGGTAAATTCCTAATAAATTCACACTCTAGAGAGTAGATAGACTTGGTTACTAATTTTGGAGAGCCTGTTTTCAATAATCTAGCAAAATAAAACAATCCGTGGTTGAGCCTGTTTTATAAAACAAATAATACACGGTCATTATCGTGCATCATGTAAATTCAGCGTACTCTCGGTTATGTTAGGTGTGCGCATGCGCACTCGGCTTGCGCCTCGTGCACATCGCACACCTAATGCCAAAAAAGTAGCCTGCTCGGCGGCCGTGCGGCGAGTTTTTAGCCAAAATCGCTCGGTCACCGAGCGGCGGCCGCTCAGGCACCGCTGGTTTTTAGGCATCGCTCGGTCGCCGCTGAAGTTTTAGCGCGGAGTTAAAATTTGGGCGGCGCCTGCTCACTTTTCACTCGCCGCCCAAAATACGCTCGGTGGCCGAGCGGTCGCCGTCCGGGCACCGACCTAATCGAGCGGTCGCCGTCGAGCGATTTAGGTCAAAAATAGGTCAAATAGGTCATCGGCTGCCGAGCGGTCGCCGCCCGGTCGCCGCTGGGAGATCAGTCGGTCACCGGGCGGCGACCGCTCGGCAGCCGATGACCCATTTGACCTATGTTTGACCTAAATCGATCATTGTTTGGTATAATAGCGCTCCACAAAAGTGTGTGTGTGCGTGTGTGTGCGCGTGTGCATGTGTGTGTGTGTGTTTATGTGTGTGTGCGTGTGTGTGTGTGTGTGTGTGTGTGTGTGTGTGTGTGTGTGTGTGTGTGTGTGTGTGTGTGTGTGTGTGTGTGTGTGTGCGTGTGTGACTTTCGGATACAAAGGTGTCTAGAAAATGTGTTAAACATGCATACTTTGTTTTGCGAGTTGATTCATGGCTGTCATACTATGCACACGCATATATTATGTACGCATACACACACGAACACACACACACACACACACACACACACAATACATGCGAGTCTACATGTAATCATATCATTTTACTCTTTCATGTACCACCGCACTATGCGCTTTAGTCCTGAATTCTGAAAACGATTTTAGGCTAAAATTTATTATATCTACGTCATATCTTCGTCACTAAAATATGACACTGTACTTAAAGGGATAGTTGAGTTTTGGTAGAGAGGGCGCTACATACAATGATTTTTTGTGAGATAATGAAAAACTGAGTGAAAAAATTTAAAGAGCACAATATTTTAAAGCCAGGATAAACTTTATTTGATCAAAATCGGTTCAAAAACGGCTGAAATATACATAATCATAGTCATTTGTAATAAATGTGGGGCCCCACACTTATTCGATAATTTTGAACCGGCCGTTAACAATTTTAAAAAATGTTTCCTCTTTTCAAAAAGTAACAAAATAGGTATTTAAATAGTTTTTTTTTATTTCTCTATCTAATCACTATTTCAACAACAAAATCACATGCACAATATTGTATTCAAAATGGTTGAAACCGATGAGTGTTTAGAGAGCGCCCTCTTACGTTTTAACGGCTCTTTTTTAATGATAATATGATCTTTACTAAGTCATTTGTAATATTGTGTTCCCTTCTAGAATAATTATTAGTTTGTAGTCTAATGATGCAGGTTTTGGTTACTAAAATTCAGTTTCACCAAAACATTACTCTCCTTACCAGAACTCAACTATCCCTTTAAGGAATAGCGACTTGCGAAAACATATTTTAGTGACGGAGATATGATGTAGATACATTATTTTAACATAATTTTAACTTAAAGTGGTTTTCAGAATACACCCCACTAGTCTTCAATTTTTACTTTACTGCAAATTAAAGACTCTTCATTAAAAACAAAGAATAAGGTACAAGGAAAGATCAGAGTAAATTCAGTTAATACTACATTGTATTATAGGCTTAATTTACTTGGCACATCATGAATTTCTTTCTCAGGTGACAAATCATACAAACAAGGCAATTACCGTAATATTTCTCGCCCGCTTGCGCACTTTTGGTTACAAACAAATGCAAGGTTGTGTAATTATCAAACATTATAAAGTCCTGCAGGTAAACTTTCACATTTACCATCGTAACGGTAAATTCCCGGAGGAGCCCGGCGGGTCGCCGCCGGTACGCCTATGGGACACCTACAGGTGACCCGCCGGTCACCGTCCGGTCGCCGGGCGATTAATCAGCCGGTGACCGGTGGGAGACCGCTCGGGAACCGGTGGGTCATCGGTCGGTCACTGCCGGGACGCCGCGCGGAGAAACTCCCTAATTTAGCCCAGTTGTGACCTAAAATCGACCGGTGACCGACGGGACACCGACAGGGCACCGCCCAGGCACCGCTGGGGCTCTACAGCCTGCTCGACTTCCCCAAAATCGTTGGGCGATGCCTAAATTCCAGCGGCGACCGAGCAGGCTACAAATCGGTCGGTCGCCGCTCTGAGTTGTGACCGTAGCATAACATAACCTCGAGTGCGCTGCATTTACACAATGCACTCTAGACAGTGTATTATTTGTATATTGACTGATTGAGAAATTATCATGATCTTTGTATTTTAGACAGCACAACCCGCACCACGCAACACACACGAAACCTACCCCACCCAACCATGTCCACCATCGATAATTTATATTCTTATAAATGAATGGTAACATCTTTAGTAGTTCATTCCGTCAAAAAGTTCAGAAAAATATGTTTCCAGAAAAAGAAAAAAAATATTTGAAAACGCATCACCATTCTAAAGCATGCGTTCATAGGTCTGCATACATATCGATGACTACAGAGCAAACGAATCGTCTGGGATGTCTCCGAACGTATGCGTGAATAGAATTGGCGCACGCGCACTCGTAAATGTTTGGCGCGTACGGAACCATGAAATAATATTGGTTCTGTAAGTCGTGGTATTTCATTGCATTGTTTATGAATTACACAACCCTTTGCAAAATGGTGGGTATCTATTATTTTGATATCACAAAACGGTACCAAAACATACAATTATGCGTTGTTCTTTGCCTGGTGGTCCCCTTTAAAGGGGTAGTACAGTTTTGGTAAGGCTGAGCTTAAGTAACCAAAACCTGCACAACAACACTACAAACTAATAGTTATTACTTCACCATGCTCGGAATGTATAGAAAAATACAAACGACTAATTAAAAAGCCTGTTATCATTCAAAAAGAGCCATTAAAACACAACAGGGCGCTCTCTAAAAAAGCATTGGTTTCAACCATTTTTCATACAAAATTATGCATGTGATGTTTTGCTGAAATAATGATTAGATTTTATTTTTTTAAATCATCTAAAATAATAGATCTGGGCTCCAGACATATTACGATCGGATACATTTATTGATATTTCAGCCGTTTCTGAATCGATTTTTATCAAATACAATTTATTCTGCAATTAAAATTGTATGCTCTTTCAAATTTTACAATCAGTTTTTCATTTCCTCACAAAATAATTATTTTGTGCAGCGCCCTCTTTACCTACACTGAACTACCCCTTTAAGTTAGAAAACTTCGCATTCAATCAATCTCCACTCCATAATACAATTTACTGATAGTTATAACTCCACCATGCTCAAAAGAAATACAAAATTGCAAATAACTAAGTAAAAGGCCTGTTATCATTAAAAAAAGAGCCGTTCAAACTCAAGAGGGCGCTCTCTGAACACTCATCGGTTTCAACCATTTAAAATAAAATATTGTTAATGTGAGGTTATGTTGAAATAGTGATTAGATAGAGAGATTATCAACAACTATTTAAAAACCGCTTTTGTAGATTTTTGAAAGAGGAAACATTTTTTTTTTTTTTTTTTTAAACGGCTGGTTCAAAATTGTCTAATAATTGTGGGGCCCCACATTTATTACGAATGGTTATGTTTATGGATATTTCAGCAATTTCTGAACCGATTTTGATCAAATAAAGTTCATTCTGTCATTAAAATTGTATGCTCTCTCGAATTTGACACTCAGTTTTTCATTATCTCACCCAAAAAAAATATTTTGAGGAGCGCCCTCTCTACCAAAACTCAACTATCCCTTTAAAGTGGATTTAGTCAGGAAAACAAGAGAAAAACTTACCGAAAGTTCTACAGGAGTCATCATTTTTTGTCCGTACCCTGATGTAATGTGATATGATGTGATGTGATGTGATGATATACACGTAGTAGGCAACACCCATAAGCGTACTAGATGTCCTCCGCAGCATTTGCGAGAAAAAAAACCCTAGTCAGTCTTCCGTCCAACGAGGAACGAATGGGAAGACCATCCCACACGCGTGAAAAGACAACCTCCCACGCACGAACAGACAATAGCCCCTCCGATCAAAAATTAAAAAAAAACGAGCGTAGGGGTTTCGCGATCCGAACCCCTGCCCAGGGGGGCACTATCCGCCCACGCATAGGAGGCAACCCCCTCCTCCCCCCCCCCCCCCCCCCCCCCACGCATGCGAGGCAATCCCCTACTCACCCCCACTGAACAAAAGACATTTTGCAGATCTGTTCCAGTGCTTGTGATCAGCTATTGTCCGAGAGCTGCGTAGTGGGAGCGTACGGCGGTGTGATGGCACCATTATATCATTTTAAAAAAAATTTCATTTCATTTGATTCCATATTCTGCATTAAAAACAACAAGTACAATGAATAAAACTGATTACAACCAAACACAGATAATAACTAGGTTCACAATCAAAAAGAGGAGAGAATTCTACTAAACAAACAATAAATGAGAATGTGGGGGGTAACCAAAAAGCCAGAGGCTTATCGAGGGTAAATCTCCTTTATGGCCTTACGGCTTACGGTTAAAGGACCTACAGAATACAACGTACTTTGACACTTATTCCATAATTGATGACTTGAAACATAGGTCTGCCGAAAAAAAATCCATGAAAATAAACACTGTAGTGATTTAAGACTAGTTTTCTGATGCCAAATCTCACTTAGCATGCTTAGCAGCCAATTTACGCCCCACCCACATTTAGCAGTTTAGGGTCCAGAATCGGCAGCGTGATCGACATGTGATTGACAATTCATTGGCTTACGTCATGACGCGTCATCTACAGAATTTAGTTCATTAGTCCGTTCTTTAGATGACGTCACATTTTGGCGATTTAAAAGGGGCGTTCCCAGGACAATTAGATATTTACTAATTACCCCAATATTTATTGATTTCATGAGAAATGACTGCCAAATTCTTTTTCTTCGGGAAAAATTACATATAGAGAGCCGAATTGTGAAAATTAGGCCATCTAGACGCTGTAGTTCCTTTAAGAGAGAGAAGGGGGAAGAAAATGGGGGTAAGAAGAGAAAGAAAGTCATGCATGCTATTTAACACATAGAAATAGTACTTTTAAAATCTACACATGTTTGTTATCAAGATTCACATCACAATAAAATACTGTTTATATGTGTGCTTAAAATTTAATTAAGTTGGGCATTCTCTAATAAACATAATGCTTGTGCGTGAAAAATTATGTTTACATAATTGTACGTGCAAGTTTCCCTGTGTTCTGGTATTATGATGATGAATTGCAATATTAAGTTTTAAAATGTCATTACAAACTGGTGGAAGTGATCCTTTAAAAGATGAATACATACAAATTGCCACTTGCAGCTGATTTAATTGGGTTACCGTTAAAATATTACATTTCTTAAAAAGAGGAGCACTGTGTGAAAGAGGTTGTGCATTGCACATGAGCAGTGGCGTAGACAGGTTCTTACACCTGGGGGGGGGGGGGGGGGGGTGATTTGCCGTTCACCGACCAAGACCAATTTTCGAGACCAAGACAATTGCTTGAAAGTCCTCAGTGGGGGGGGGGGGGGGGGGGGGGGGTAGATGTTAAGATGGTAGTGACCAGGCAGGCCGAAAGCAGTTTAGGATTTTATTTTTTTTAAATTTTTTTTTTTTGGGGGGGGGGGGGGCAAAACCCATGGGGGCTCAGGATTTTGTGTGTGTACATAGGGGCTCATGCCCAACCACACTCACAGTGCTGCCAACTTTGAGCCAGATGTGAGAGTGAGACATTGCAAGGATCGAAGAGACCAAGTCCGAGGGAGCGAAGTGACTGAGCGGGGGGAGGGTGTGGGAGGGGGTTTACCTCCTCCCACGCTAGGGAGATTTTGCATTTTTGGACTTGAAATTGTGCATTCTGGTGCTTACCTAGATAGGAAATTCGGGCTTAACATTGACTGTATCTGGGAAAGCGCGTTCTGATTTGATCGACCAGAAATTTTTAATATATTTTCACGATAAAACAAATAATTGACACACTAATAAATATGCACCTCAACACATGTTGACTGTATCTGGGAAAGCGCATTCTGATTTGATCGACCAGAAATTTTAAATTTATTTTCACGATAAAACAAATAATTGACACACTAATACATATGCACCTCAACACAGGGAGCGAAGTGACTGAGCGGGGGGGTGTGGGAGGGGGGTGTCCCCCCTCCCACGCTAGGGAGATTCTGCATTTTTGGACTATAAATTGTGCAATCTGGTCCTTACCTAGATAGGAAATTCGGGCTTAACATTGACTGTATCTGGGAAAGGCAAGCGCGTTATGATTTGATCGACCAGAACATTTTTTATATATTTTCACGATAAAACAAATAATTGACACACTAATAAATATGCACCTCAACACAGGGAGCGAAGTGACTGAGCGGGGGGAGGGCGTGGGAGGGGGGTGTCCCCCCTCCCACGGAGAAGATTTTGCATTTATATATATACTTGAAATTTTGGCAATTTGGTGCACGTCACTCAAGGAGCCAGAGCAATGCCAGCCTACACTGGAACTCCTACACTGGAACTACGTGGCCGGTATACAGAAAAAAATACTCACTCCTGGCCCTGACGATACGCAAGTTACTCAACAAACTGAGATAATCTGTTCGCGCGCGAAGCGCGCAGCAAAAATTGAAAGTTGATGTAAAAATTACCTTTTTAACGTTAGAATTAATAAGTCTTAGCTCTTACGACTTATGTTTTCTTTCTCACTCGTATACAGCCTCACACAAAAAATATATATCCTTCCCTAAAACCTGGGGGGATGATTGTACATGTCATCCCCCCACCTTGTGAGGTGGGGGAGGGGGGATGCATCCCCCTCATCGTAGAGTGGAGATAGCGTGGATAACGTAATCTACATCGTAGAGTGGAGATAACGTTTTCTTCAACCGTTAGCGTGGATAACGTAATCTACATCGTAGGGTGGAGATAACGTTATATTATATATTATATGAATTTGCAATTGTGTTTCATCTACAAATAAATTCTTAGGTTTAAAAATCATATAACAAGTCTTCCCTATATTTACAACTAAACGATTAGCAACAAACCATTGTTGAACATTTTTCATTTCAGTATATAGTGTATCATTTAATATATTAATATTTTTACCTGAAATAAAAAGATTGGTATCATCAGCACACATGATCGAATAGAGATGCTGACTTACATACTGAAAATAATTTACAAATAATACAAATAGTAGTGGACCAAGAACGGATCCTTGAGGAACACCTGTACATATGATGTAAGACAGATGATCACTCACCTTTTTAGTCGGGCCAGTGAAATAGTTTATTCCCCTATTCTGGTGGCCAGAACGAAAATCTACTGGCCCCAAAATTGTATTTCATAAGTAAGAGCTTTTAACTTTTCAAAATATTACTTTTTCCTAATCAAACCTGTGATTACAGATGAAGCATGACATAAAGGAACACAAGATTTTTTCATTTTGTCAATGTTGGGTTGATAATCTTCTTGCCCGATCGGGCCACCAAAATATGACTTTCATACATTTTTGCTGGCCCAAAGTGTAATTTCACTGGCCCCGGGCCAGCGGGCCAGTGTGAGTGTCGAGCCTTGATTAACGCATGTGAATTGTTTACGATTATTAAGATAACTTTTAAACCAATCTGAAATATTACCTCTAATTCCATAATGTCCTAAATTATTCAATAGGATATTATTATTGATGCAATCCAAAGATTTTGAAAGATCTAGAAATATTCCAATTAAAAACCTTTTTTTTAACAAAAACGTCTGAAAGTTTGTTTGTAAATTCTACAAATGCCATACTAGTTGAAAAACCACTACGAAAGCCAAATTGGCTATCATACAAAATATCATGTCTATCATGGTATTGCATAATTCTATTACACATAATTTTCTCAAAAGTCTTTGCATATACTACTAATAATGAATTTGGTCTATACGTAGTTTGACATTGTAGTTCTACTTCCCTTTTTAAAGGGTGACTAAATTAAAAAATTAAAAAACGCTCTGGTTGATCTATGATAATGAATACATCACATATCTGTTGACTATTTGATGTACATTTTTGTCATATTTTTTATATTAATTTTTCTATTTATTTTTTCTACCTGCTCAGCTTCACCCCTGAAAAACCCAGCCAGAAGCTATTGTCTTGATTTCTCTGACCTCACAATACCATTCCATCAGTCAGCTAGATGAACAAAAGATATTGGTATGTCAACTGACCACCAGTTTTAAGCTGTTTACAATAGTATTGTAAGCTTTATACAATGCCCACTCACCATGAAAAGAAGGATTCAATGAAATACGGTATTCAGTGGGTGAGAACATATCTTTTGTAAATGTTTATCTAGCTGATCGGTGGTTGAATGGTATTGTGATGTCAGAGAAGTCAATTGTGTAGGGTTTTTTTAGGGGTGGATCTTAGCAGGTAGAATAAAAATAATAGAAAAAATAATAGAAAAAATATGACAGAAATGTACATGAAATAGTCAACAGATATGTGATGTATTATCATAGATCAACCAAAGCGTTTTTATTTTTTTATTTAGTCACCCTTTAAATACTGGTATTACCTCGGCAACTTTGCATTTATCTGGAAATGCTCCACAATCCAATGAAAAATTAAGAATATTGCACAAAGGTTGTAATATGAAACACATTGATTTCTTGAATACAGCAAGATTAATATCATCAAATCATGGGCTCTTATTTGATTTCAAGGTATTACAAACTTCTAAAATATCAACAAATGATATAGGGGAAACAAAAACAGAGTTGTGTCTTTTTTCATTCATAAAATATTTAAAATCATCATTAGCAACTGGCATATTTGCAACTAATTTGGTTCATACTGCACTAGTATTAAGGTAATCATTGAAATTATCAACAATTTCCTGTTCATCTTCAATAACAACATCATTTTCTATTAATCTTTTACAGCGTTCTTTTACATCATATTTATGAATTACTTCATTTATTACTTTCAAATTCTTATTTATTTCGCCATACACATTTGTGAATGTATTTACATAAAAATCCCATTTACTATTTCTCACTTGTGAATTTAAAACATTTCTATATATTTTTTTATATTTGTCCTCCCTATCGTGAGTATAGGGTTTTTGATATATTTGTTTGTATAAAATGCTTGCTTCTTTTGACATATTTTTCGTGAGGGAGAAGTAAAGGGAATATCCCTTTAAAGGAGTATTCTTTGAGCACTGTGACTTATGTCGATCTCGCCACTCATGGAGAACAGAAAAACAAATCGTCAATTCTAGTATCAAAATGAATACAATAGAAATCAATACAATAATACAATCCCCGTTCGTTAGAATTCTATAGCAGTTAATTTATCAACTGGGAATTTTGGAGTCGGAAACGGAGCTTCCCTTTTGCGGTTAAAAAGGAAGCCAAACGCTTGCATTTTCGCTTTCAAATATAAATACATAATTCATATGCCAATAAAAGTCTTGGATATCACTGATAATGGAAATAATCAATGTTTTCTTTATAAACATTTTATCTGACATGTTTCCAACTCTACCATTGTGAAACGTCATTTGATCGTGCAAGAACAAAATCGGGTTACGTAACTACTGATATACAGGGTGGCCCAGAAATAACGGAACGGGGCACTTCCCAAAGTAAAGTAATAAAATGAACATGTCCATCGGATAGGGTGTCCTTTCCAATGAACAACGATACCGAGAAAAGTAATTTTGGACGTGTAGTTTTTGCTTTAGGGCGCTTTGAGTGAGACCATGTCAGGTTCCTATTTTTGTCAATTTTTACCAAGTCAGTGCCTGATAAATGAGACATATTGCCCTACATACCATTGAACACGCGAATATTCCGCGCGCCATTGTTAGTGTGCATTCAGCTGTGTGCCGAGCGGTGCCGAGAGAATGGGCTTAATTGGTCACTAGTATGACGGGCAGTAAGTCTCATTTATCAGACACTGACTTGGTAAAAACTGACAAAAATACACTAAAAAAACAGAAGTGCTGTTTTTAGCACTTGGAGGGCTACATTCAGCACCCTTTCGGTGCTCGCATAGGGACAGCACAGCCTGTGCTGGTTCGGCACTAGTACAAGTGCTAGTTAAGCACCACTTGAGGTGTTACCGAATTTGCACGTTTGGTGCTAAGAAATCCACATTGTATATTGTGATGAATAAAACCCATAGTGCTAATAAATAATACGGGGGGAAGGGTGGCTTCCGTTAACTCGGAACTTAATTTAGCTCATATGCATTTTGTGGTAAAAGAAGAAGGATAAAGATGTCCGATAGTAGGATTCAAACCGGGGATCCCACGCGTCCAAGTCAGACGCGATACCGACTGAGCTAACTCCCATCACGGGAAGCCGAACGCACTCTGGATAGTATCATACAGTCTCTATTGTTGCGAATTTAGCACGTTGTGGTGCTGTTCTCACAGCACCAGTTTTCAGCACCGATCGTTTAGCACCTCGCAGACTTGTATTCACTACTTACACTTGTGGTGCTAAATTTGCTCTTCCAGGTGCACGATCACGAGCAGCACTCGTATTTTAGCACCTTCATTTTTAGAGTGTAGGAACCCCGGTAGGAACCTGACATGGTCTCACTCAAAGCGCCCTAAAACAAAAACTACACGTCCAAAATTACTTTTCTTGGTATCGTTGTTCATTGGAAAGGACACCTTATATCCGATGGACATGTTCATTTTGTTACTTTATTTTGGGAAGTGCCCCGTTCCGTTTTTTCTGGGCCACCCTGTATATCAGCAGACTCCACAATATCGGTTACGTACATAATTATGGCAAACGTGGTGTCAGCCTACCAGTGTTAAGACAAAAACAGGATGATATTGTTAAACACATTTTGATTATTTCCATTGTTAGTGATGCACAAGAAAAATGCGGCATGGGCCCCGTTGCAGAAAGAAAATTATGCAATCGATTGTAAAAATACAAGTAGCCTATATAGTAAATTGCACGTCAAATCATGTGACTATATTCGCAAATATGATTGGTTCAAATGCGCATAATATTATTTTCTGACTTGCAATTAATTGTAACTTTACAATCGATTGCAAACATTTCTGAAACGGGCCGGCCTAGATGTGACGAGAATAAATTTAGTTTTGTTTAAAGGCATAATATGCGTGGGTTATAAAGGGTAGTCAGCAAATTCCAACTCGACTCCACCGTAATCTCTCGAGGTAAACTCACGATATGTGTTGGATCGATCTGAACAAAGGCCTTCTTATGAAATTGCATGCAGCAAACAAATTTCTCACGCTGTCACCTAGGCATCAAACGGCGGCACTTTGAAGTCGGTTGCGGTTAAGCGTGTTACGTGATATTTTCGCTCGTAAACATCTCTGATGGATCTCCATTCGACTAGTACAAACATTCCGAACGCGACTATTTTTGATGCATTTTGGACTCGGGTATTCGGAAGTGGGACAGTTTGCGATCGCTACTTATAACTGAGCCAATGGGGATTACGTACCGTGCGTAAAAGTGCGCAAGATGGATCCACGCGTCTAATAACCCACGCATATATGCCTTTAAAGTATATTTAGGCAAAATGCTAGCGTTTCGTGCCTCATCGGCGATCAAAAATTGCCAGAAATTCTGAAATACTTGATAGTTTATACTCTATATCATCATGAATCAATACTAGATCAGTTCGTGAACACACGAGAATTAAATGCATATCACTGTAAGAAAAGATTGATCATGGCAACTTGTGGCGTTTGTCAGACAAAGCAACAGCTATTGTGCGTATGCAATGTGTTTTACAGCTAGCTTGAATGCTATGGAATTAAAACAGATTCGTATGAAGGTCATCAGTCAACTAGTACGTGCAATATTAATTTCAATTTCAATTTAAGTGTACATTCCGAATAGAAACAATGTAAAACATTAAATAGATAACCGTATTTACCGGCGTAATCGCCGCATACTTTTTCCTCGAAAAAAACAAGCAAAGTTGGGGTGCGGCGCATGCGCGGCGATAGTCAAATTTTCACTATTGGTTGTATTGTACTGTATTGTATTGGGTGATAAAACATTATTTAGCCAAATTATTTACGTTTACCCTGGCCTAGAATGGCTTCTCACCTTTTTTGCCGATATTTGCTAAAAAAAGTTACGAAAAACAAATGCACTGCCAGCGCCGCGCTTGCCTGCCATCGATCTAGCTACGTGCGTTTATGGATGCAGCGCATGATCGCATGATAAAGATAATGTATACTAAATGGTTTTGGCAAAGACAGCAGAGCGCTGCGTACGCGTGCTAAGGGCGGCGTGCTCGCGAACTACGCGATTGACTCGATGTACAAACGTTTACGTACGTAAATATTTGTACATGTACATGCGTAAGCCAGCTGCGCTGAAAAATAATACATGTAGCGCAGAGTTCTCGTTCCTATACAGGAAAATTATATTTTTGCTCGAAACTAACGTAATTCTGAATATTTGTAACTATATTTTCGTAAATATTGTTAAAGAAATATATCAAGATGAGGAGAACAATTTGGAAAACCATTAATTCCCGCTTTTTTTTGTCGCCAGTTTTCCTAGTGCACTTTTTTTTCAATTTCAATGCTCAAAGTCTGCATGCGGCGTTTACGCGGATGCGGCGATTACGCCGGTAAATACGGAAATTGGAAGAGATGTTAATTTTATATTAAAAATCAAATGCACACAAATAATGAATATCCCAATTCTCTCACTATACTATATAAAGCCAGTATTCATATGGCAAATGAAACCCTGTCTAACCCCAGGCCTACCCTCAAGTCACCTGGTTAAACAAATATACATATATACACCCCCGGTCCACCAGTACCAGGGTGAAATGTTTTATTTTATGTTTGAATTACAGCTACGTGATAAAACGTAAATTAAATATGTAAGAGAATCTAAACTTTTGACAAGAGCTTCTGTCTAAATGTCACAAACGATTACATGCATTCAGCTCAGACACGTAGCGCCTTGTCAAAAGGCTAGCTTGAACTGGGATCAGCGTTGCCAATTACATTTGAACAGGGGTGCGATCCACTGACCTCTGTGGTGCGATCGCCCAATTGTACATGTACTTAAGCCATGGAGCTGTATTTAGGACATCTACGCAGCTCTTGTGGCTCAAGCCTCACTAAATTTGTCTTCATGTCCATGAAGATTTGTTTAAAAACTTTTATTTATACAGTATTTTGTATTGAAAAGGAAAAAAGCAAAATAAATACATTGTATACTTATATAATTATTGATAATATAAATGCATCAAAATATAAAGAAAGAAACGTAGGTGGCGACAATAGTCAATATTGACTAATCGCCAAAAAGAATTAAATTACAACAACATGGAAATTGTCATTTTGTCCTCATAACTAAAAAGGGATATTTGTACATTTTGTATGGATCCCAAGTCATTGTGGATTATATTTTAATGATTTGGTTGATGAAGCAAAACAAGGTTTGAAAAAAAGAGATGAATTTATAATAAATAATTAGCAAGGTATTAAATAAATAGCATTATAAGGAGTATTAAGGACTCAATTGTATGGAAAATGGCAGAAAAGATGGGGGAAAATGATTCATTATTTAAAGATGCGCCAAAAAACAGTTATGTATGAGTATAATTATGTATGTGTCAATTAAATAATATAAACGATGCAAGTATAATGCATTGTTTTAAGAATGGGGAACATTGGTTTAAATGTTAATTTATGTGTATTGAACAAGCAGGATACTGGGTTTTGTCCTAATTGTGGGGGTACATTTGAAACAATAAAACAGTTTTTTTGTGTCAGTGTCCAGTGCAAAGGGCCATGTTGGTGGCAGAAACGGTTTTTTATTATGTTTACAATAAACAAATTATAGGCTAATGACTTTGTTAAATTATTTAGAGCGACTTCACCAACAAGCTCTTGTTGATTGTATAATAAGACGTAGGCCTACGGGAAATGTTTGTTAAACGGCTGGTTCAAAATTATTGTGGGGTCGCACATCAATTACAACTGATGGTTATATGTATGGATATTTCAGCCGTCTCTAAACCGATTTTGATCAAATATTTAGTGTATTGAACATGCTCTTTCAAATTTGACACTCAGTTTTTCATTACCTCACAAACAAATTATTTCGTACTGCGCCCTTTAAATACCAAAACAATGCACGGCAGTTTGAGTCATACATCTATTATCAGGGGCCGCGGAACCGGGGGGGGGGGGGGGGCTGGGGGCTGCAGCCCCCCCCCCCCCCCCTCCCACTCTTTTGGCTTAAAACAATAAAATACATAAGCATAAAATAACAATTATTATAACAATTAATATGTGGTCAGCCCCTCCACTTCCAAAATCGTCCGCGGCCCCTGATTATGGCTGAGAAGCCTGAAACGTTACTGTATTTTGTGCATATAAAACAGAAGAAGAATAGGAAATAAAGAAAAAATAGGATGAAATATTTAGCTATTGGCGAAAATATTTATATAATATTGACTGGCCTTGAGGGGGATACGACATAATACTGCCTGAACTAGATTCATATTGCCCGAGTCGAAGACGAGGGCAATATGGATCCTAGTGAAGGCAATATATGTCGTATCCCCCGAAAGAGCCAGTCAATTATCATTATTATTACCCATATCAGACATATTGAGCAGTAACGGAAATTAGTAAAATGTAAACTTTATATTTAAACATACCAAAATCAAGTCTCTGCTTGATAAAATGTCACAAGTACGGCTGCGGCTTGTTTCATGTACACACCAATGTCAAATCACTATCGCGAGATTTTTCCCGCGGGCCAGTTTACTTTGTAAAATTTCGACTACGAATCGTGAAGTGCCCGGATGTCATATTCCCCTCTTTTTGAACACGTATAGGGAACCCGGGGCAAAATGGAACGCGGGGCAAAGTGAAACACGCCCGGTAAATTTTTGTTTATGCTGCCATCTATCTAAGTTCATGTGCCAATAACACTGAAACGAGGATGCATCGTTTTTTGACCGAGTTGCGCGAATACGTCATCATGTGTACTTTTTACGGAAAATATCCGTTTTTCATACATAAAAAACGATAATTAATATAAGTATATATCTGCTAAATACTGTGTTTATGCCGCATTTCATCGAAAGCCATATTAATGAGGGATGGCTTAAGCTTAACTTTTATACATCGTAGCACCGCTAGTAATCATTGGCCCACGTGAAGTATGCATGGGGGGGGGGGGGGGGGGGGGGGGGGTACCAGCATAGGCGCCGGAAGTGTAAATTAACTTTAACAGCGATAACGCTGATGTATTTAGTGGAAAAAAAGATGCACAAAATGTGCAAATTAGTGGCCGCCATGACAGAAAAGTCGTACAAAATGTGATTATTTGGGGGGAAATTTAGACCTACTGAATGTAACACTTATAATCACTGTCTTAAACACTTTATGCGAATGAAATAATTATCAATCGTATGATTGAAATGAAAAGACATGAAAGTTGTATCGATTAGTATCGTTTCAAACGCCCTCAATCGGTAGAACCGCGTTTAGTCTCCCATTATTTCCCATAGACGCGTGTACAAACGCCATAACATTTCACTTTTTAAAGTATGAAAACGACTTTAAATGAAAAAATACAAGACGGGGCGGTGATACAAATTTGACAAGCTATCTTATTATGCCATTCGCCTAATTTATACTTCATCACACAGAGTTCCCACAGAAATCATGATT
Source organism: Echinarachnius parma (assembly GCA_037951105.1). NCBI lineage: Eukaryota > Metazoa > Echinodermata > Echinoidea > Clypeasteroida > Echinarachniidae > Echinarachnius > Echinarachnius parma. The sequence continues at coordinate 31,009 of JBAMJV010006742.1, read as the reverse complement.
TTGGGCGATTTTTTGTCAGTCTCTCCATAGACTCACGTGTTAAAGACACGAGTAGACCCTACTTTCGTCCTCAAAATTTACTATCTTGTCGACCTTTAAAAAAAAATACAAGACGGACGAAGAAAGGTTAACACTTCAACTTTCATATCTAGGTATTCCATTTTCTCAAAACTATAAATCTCTTGGTTCCCACAAGCAATTTCAAAAACGAAAGTTTTCAATTTTCCTTAGCAACACGAATGAAACTAGAGAAATGTGGGCGTGGCTTAGCTTTTGTAAACAATGAATGCTTTATATTGCATGCATAATTAATTACATGCATGCATGCAGTAGTTAATTAGTTTACCAGAAAATGTGTAATATTGAACGACGCGACGGTTGACATCCATCAATCATCGATGCTTAGACTATTGTTTATGAGTTATATAAGAAGAAATACATCTCCACATTTAAATCAGGTAAGATATTTTGTTAACCGTAAATAATTCGTAATATTAAAACAGATAATTAATCATTAATGGCTGTCAACGTCTGACTGTGTGACTGTGAGTGTGAGTGTGGGTGTGACAGTGGTCAGTGTGAGTGTGAGTCGAGTGCGACTACACTGACTAGTCTAGTCGGGGACTAGTCTAGCTACCGATATATATATATACGCGGTTTACTGGTAGCTAGCTAGGCCCTAGCTTGTACAGTGAGAGTAGTATAGACTAGTGTGAAGACCAAGTCCAACTCCAAGAGTCATGGCAAATAATTGGTCACTTGTTGTTGTTTTTGTTTGGGGTGGCCTTGCGCTTCCTAAGACAAGTCAATAGTTAGACCTACTACCTACTACGCATGCGAAAGAAAATGTCTCCATGGATGAATGAAACAATATTTAATTTGATTAAGAAACGGGATGCAATGAAGAAGAAAGCAATTGATAAGAAGAATAATCAGTTATGGAAAAAATATACAAAAATGAGAAACAGTGTTACATCCATTATTAGAAAAGAAAAGCAGAAAATTGCAAAGAAAAAATTGTCTGAATGTTCAAATAAAAATCAGACATGGAAAGTTCTTAAATCATTTCTTCCAAATAGTAATAACGCAAGGTTGAATACTCCAATCACTGATGATTCTTACATTCAAGCATGTACATTCAATGATCATTTTGCAAGTGTTGCGAGTAAATTGTTGAATGATCAGAATGATACAAATAGACCTTCCTATGTGTGTAGGTCAGTACCATGTGATGATATACTACATTTTAATGTTGTATCTGAGGCTGATGTATGATTGAAATACGGAAATTAAAGAATAAAAAGTCAGTTGGAGTTGATGGGATATGTATACTCATTCTCAAAACTTGTGCTGATATTTTGCTGAAATCTATAACGCATTTGATAAATAAATCAATCGTGCATGGCAAAGTACCTAGAGCATGGAAAATTGCAAAGGTGATACCAATTCATAAAAAGGGTGACAAATCGAATCCGGATAACTACAGACCAATTTCGTTATTGCCATGCATTACAAAAGTTCTCGAACGAGTTATACAATTACAATTGTTACATCACCTTCAGACATATAATATTCTTGTACCTGTGCAGTCTGGATTTCGAGCAAAGCATTCTACTGTAACTGCTTTGGTTAAAGTAACCGATGAATGGTTAATGGCAATGGACAAAGGTGTGTATACGGGAACAATTTTTGTAGATTTACGTAAAGCTTTTGATATGGTTGATCACGCATTGCTCCTGAAGAAATTATCGAGTATTGGTGTAACAGGCACATCCTTAAATTGGTTCGAGAGTTACTTATCTGAAAGAAGAATAGTAACTGTAGTAAATAATGCTACCTCTAATGAAAGAAGTTTATCTCATGGTGTGCCACAGGGCTCAATTTTAGGTCCTTTATTGTTTACCATATTCATTAATGATCTACCTGATATATTCAAGCGATCTTCAGTTCACCTATATGCTGACGATACTGTTATATATTTCTCCCATGGAGATGCTAAAGAGGTTCAGTCTGTTCTTAATAGTGAAATGCTAAAGTTAGATGATTGGATGCGTACAAATAATTTGTTTATAAATTACACTAAAACTGTTTGTATGCTTTTTGGAACAAGATATATGTTATCAAAGTGTAATGAAATTGATATAAAAAATTAGAGATAAATGCATTGAACAAGTTAAAAGCACAAAATATCTTGGAATTCACATCGATAGAGAGTTGAAGTGGGATATGCATATTGAAAATATGTGTCAGAAAATTGGTAGACTTGTAAGCTTTCTTAGTAGATTGCGTTATACTATAAATGAATCTAACCTGAATATCATTTATAAATCGGTTATACTTCCTCATTTTGATTATGGAGACTTGGTTTGGCAATCTGCTTCAAAATCTTCTCTTTTGTTATTGCAAAAAATACAAAATAGAGCGGGTCGAATCATAATGAGAATTAATCCGTATTCTCATATATCTACACAACATGTTCATGATACTCTGGTATGGGATTTTCTCGACAAACGTTATAAGAAACACTTGTACATACTGATGTATAAAGTGTTACAAAATTTAACTCCTAATTATATGCTCGATAATATTTCATTGAGAAGTACCAATTATGAATTACGTTCGAGTCAAGTTATGAATTTGCCTAAGCCTAGGTCAAACTGTTGTAAAAGAACGTTCTTCTACAGAGGAATTTCAGTGTATAACCAATTACCAATTGCAATTCGTAATGCTACGAGCTTGAGATCATTTCAAACATTTTTAGATGAATATATTCCATAAAATTGTAAATATTTGCAGTTCCCTGTTTTACTCTTTTCTCTCTCTTTCCTTAACTCTTATGGAATTGTTCAAATGGCGTTGGAATTATTTGTTCTCAATTGGAAGTGTTTATATAATATTTGTCACCAATTTTAATTTAATGTACATAATATGGAATAATTTATGAAATTATAATTTCTCTATGTTGCAATCATTGTATATAGACGTTTAATTGTATATATACTATATCTAATTGTGGGACCCCAAGGAAGAACAGCGGTTTTGTTTTTTCAATTCTGCTGAATTGGGTCATCCCCCGTTGCACTTCATTGCTGTATTTATTGTTGTGATTTCGGAAATAAACAAACAAACAAACAAACAAACCCCGGGGTAGTAGGTCTATGCTAAGACAAAGAGTAAGAGTGAGACCTAATTACTTCTTCTTCTTGTAGTATATTAATAGTCTGCCTCCTTCAACTTGAAGATTCTTGCAAACTTTGTGTGTGTGTGTGTGTATACGCGACGTGAATTACTTACAAGTCCAATAACTCATTTACAAACAACAAAAAACAAAATAATTTAACGTATTTACAAGTTCGGAAAGGACTGTTACTTATTGTAACTCATATTCATATTAATATTATTATAACCGGGGTCAGGGCACCGGCTAGTCTAGCCTAGGCCTAGCTCAAGGGCAATGGCTAGGCTAGCCGGCCGTTTCAAACTCGCGCACTGAGAGTGAGAGTGCGACGAAGTTTCAGTTTCAATCAACAAATACAAAATACAAGTCTAGACAAGCCACAAGGTGCTGGGCCTGGGTTCCCGTAAAGTGATCACTATACTTCTAGACTTGTAGCCTGTACTCTGTAGGCACTTTAAAATCTTAAGAATTATTGGTAGACCTATTGTAAAAGTTGTATTATTAATACATTAAATACTACTGTAATTAAAACTATTTTGATAGGCCGGGAGTTATTGAGAGTTGAGACCTAGTCAGCACATAGGCCTACAACACTGTTAATGATAATTTATCCAAAACCGCTCGTTGACTTTATCCACTTATCATAAAAAAAACAAATCGTCGACAATTAAACAGCAATATAAGTTACACAAGCTCTGCATCTTTTTAATTTATTTTTTTAATTTTTGTATTCACAGCATTTAGACGGAAGGAGCAATCGTGGACATCATCTCATTTGAAGCATCAAAAGGCTGTTTCCATCCCTTTGTGTCTATACATTCATCAGGTTAGTATATTTCCAAGGCAATACGTACAGGTGATAACAATTAACATTGTTTATAATATCGCGAATTTGTTAACGTATTGCATGTATTGCATGTCATTTATAAAACGGCTGCGCATGGAAAAGAGGATAGTATAACGTTCATATATATATCTCTAATCTACATTAATGTTATTAAAGGGATCTAGTAACTTTGTTGACTAGTGCAAAAGGTGATGAATGGTTGATGCAATGTATATTGTTGTTATCTGATATGTCCACAGGGTATTGTGTGGAAATTTCAAGTCAAATGGACGTTGCATGGCCGAGTAATTAGCCAAAATGCAAAGTGATATTTACTAACTCACTGCACTCACTTTGTACACGGTTTCAAAACTCCAACGGACAAACGGAGTTTTTATTATCTGAACACTTCAATCGTACATATCTTTGTAACGAAAGGGAAAAAAACGAAACCTGTCCAATGATTTAATTGTCAATACGAATACCTCAAGGTATGAGGGAACCGCTAGAATTCAAATTGGATTTTGAGGATTTGAACAAAGTCCCTTTAAACAAAATTATTGATAAACTAAACACATGTGATTATCTCTTCAGTGGCATATCTGCACCCTAATAATCTGGAAAACAATGAAAACACAAAAGGAAAATATGTGAAAATAATCCTTGTTTACATTTTGAGCAAGAGCAAAATGATACTTAGATGAGTGGTGATGTTATTATGTGTTAATTTTAACGTACAATTTCCGATAAAAATGTTTTGTTCTATTTTTTTCTTCTCTATTTTCCGACATAATATAGAATTGCACGGGGCTCAGACCAAATCAACTCAAAATCAAGAGATCAGCAAGTTCTAGCTCCAGCGAGAAGGTGATGGTATGTTACCGTGGCTTTGATAATTAGGTAATAGGTACCTAACTTAACTCACATGGACTCATGCTCACTGACTTGGTTATAATATACAGTGTGGCACCTCACAAATGAAAAGGATCACTTCCCAAAATATAGTAACGAAATGATTTAGTCTATCAGATACACGAAAATTAATGTTCATGCCTGGTATCGTTTTCATTGGAAAACAACCTATCCGATGGACGTAATCATTTCAAAACTTTATTTTGGGCCCCTCTTCGTTTTTTAGGGGCCACCCTGTAAAGTGGTATTTTGTGCGCTCTCGTCGACAAGGGTGGGTATTTGCGTGGACGAAATGTAATAGTTTTCTTGTATTTACATAATTCCATTCAAACAGATGCTATTTTAATTGTCAATAAATATAATAACATTACTTTTTAACCCTCTAAAAAATGAAGAAAAAACAAATTCTTTTCAATATACCAAACTTCAAATTCACAACTTGTTAGTCCTCATTTTGCATTATGTATAGCATGTTTGTGGAATTATGTAGACATTAATGTCGAACACGAAAACGTGTTGGTGATATTCTTTATTCTGACTAAATTTATTTAGTTTAATCCATCATTGAACGTTGTGCTTGTACTAGTGAAGTTCACAATCCAAATCATATTTATTTTGGTTAAGCATAATGAAAGTGATTCAATCAGAGTTTGTATTGTATTGTTTGTAGAGTTTGTATTGGTAAACGGATAATCATCCATACGGTAAATTCAAAGGAAATAAGCATTAGAACGAGACTGAAGAAGGTTTTGTAATAATGTGCATACCCTTTATATCAATGGTGTGTACTCGTGTGAGGTTTTGTTGTTGAAGGATGGGAACAAATAATGAAAGCCATACAGGAGGAAGAGCTCAAATCAAGTCTTACATGAGTTAATGATTTAATTTTCTCTTTAATCATTAATATTCACAGTTTCACACCTTACTAATGTTTGAAAAACTCAGAAATATGATTCCCTTTTACTTCATTTCATTCATTATTTATTTCGTTAGTTGAAAATGCAGGAAACAAGAAGTTACTTTCTCAAAAGATAATTTTGTGCGAAAACACGGTGAACAACTTAGTACTGTATGTAAGGCGTGAACACAACGGACAAAGCCTCTTCCTACAAAATCTGGAGGGAAAGGACATCTGCCATGATTTATAACGAACCCATTCTCCATGATTACTGAAGCAAATACAATAGGGTTTTCTGCAAGATGTAGGTAATAAGTTATAGTTTCATACCATGAAAAAGCATTATGATTGATCTACTATCTTTAAAGTTATCGTTGCAGAAAGTCCTGTTGTAATTAATTTTGGGACATGTAGTACATGATGCCTATAAAAGGCATATATTAACTTTGTCAAAATTATCCCGAATTTCTTGGAGCTTCCACAATTCTCTTTGACCTTGTTTTCTAGTTATGGCCAAATGGAAATGAAATGAGTATATTGATTTTTCAAATGTCGCCCTTAAGTTATAATGGAAATATTTATGATTGAATTGGAAAGCGTTTCCGAAACGTAGCCAAAATAATTTGTCATCGAATATGGTGATCACTCAATTTTAAAGTTTTCACTAGATAAACAGTGTTCTTTCCTTTGAATCTATCACACATCAATAAACCTCTAACAATAATATTGGCATTTTATATTTTGATTGAAGTCTCAAGTATGATTACTTTGGGCAAGGCTTATGAGATTAGGGGGGTGGGGGGCTTTAATCGGAGCTCAGGGTAATTATATGTATGGGTGATAGTTTGGTTGGCATTTTAATGGGAGGGGAGGAGATCATGGATCGTTACTACCCACTTGTAAAGTGGTATGAATACGCATGAATACATTGTAATAACACCAGAACATGACCAGGTGAGGTGCGTATACCTCGAATTCGACAAACTAATCACACAACAATAAATTACAAATTTACGTAATATCTCTTCTTTGCTGAAGAATGTTTTCATGTAAGATTTACTTATCCCCAAAAGATTAGATTGTGATGCTAATAATGGATGATAACTGAATTTAAATTATATTACAGTGAACTTTTTAATGAATTAAAAACATATTCGAACCTCCAGGAAATGTTTTCCAAGTTGTAATATTCATTGTGTGAAATAGTGAAAGTATGTGTGAATAGGTTATAACGTTGTTGATCGTATGAAGTTGATAATGCCCAACCCCCCCCCCCCCCCACCCCCCGGGGCGTGGGAGGGTCACTCCCAACATGACTGGTTACGCACCTGCGTCCAAAATAAAAAATTAGAAAAACGTCGAAAGGGTATAATTTTTTTTTCTTCAAAAGGAGTGATTTTCAGCACTCATTAAGAAAACCCACAAAAAAGGTACCTGTTCAGGTGAAATTAGGGGCAATGGACACACGTGGGTCCCTTTTTTATGAGAGTGACCCCCCCCCCCCCCCCCCAACACACATACACACACACACACACACACACACACACACACACACACACGGGGGTGATGGTGGGCGATGATGATGATGGTATAACAGTTATAGTTATGATGATGATGATGATGATGATACCGGTACTTGGTAGTTTATTCCTCCAAAACACTCCATAGGAGTTTTAACTGGAGGTGGGTCCGAGAGAGTGGTTAGCCCCTAAGGACAGAAGGGTCCTTAGCAAGCGCATTCTGGAATGTATGAAGTGAGGGCTGGTTTACTGTAGATTGAAGTAGCTTATTCCATTCAGTGGTTGTACGGACGAAAAATTAATTTGCGATGAAGAAGAAAAATCGCATATTATGACGATGATTGCAGCATGAAAATAACATAAATGCCATTTGAAGTAAGTGCTATTAATTGCATGTACAGGTATAATGTAGGCAAATGGGATAATCATACGTCTGTAAAAATCCCTATATCGGGAAAATTATTACACCATGTTATATGTGTCATTATTTGAGAAATATGATGTTATCTTCATACACAAGAGGGTGGTAAGAGAATATGGCATATTCAAATAACACGGCAATACATCCAAACAGAAAACAAACATTAAAAAACAATTAAATGCCAAATCGTGTGTTTTTTTTTTACACCCTATAGCAAAAGTCGGGAAACGGCAAAAAAAGTAAATGTTCAGGCCTGAAATACTGTTATATAAAACCAAGAAAAAAAAAAGACCTTCAATCTGTTGACAATTCTTCAACAAAAATAAGAACATACATTATTTTTTTATCTTTGCAGTCGGGCACCCTAAAGTAATGTTTAATATATTTATAATTATAAAGGTATGACCGAATAAAAAAAATAAAAAAACAGACTGCACGTGTCCCGCACGTGTGCGTTTTTTTTTAGTTCGTTTTTCTCAATGTTTTGATATTTGTATAAATAATAATAGTACTCAGATCTCAACGTAACCTTTTTGACTTTTCCTGACGATGTTTTAAAAGTGTAGTAAATGTTTTCACTCGGCGCATTGCCTCAATATGATAAAACGTCTACATAATTTGTCATTAAAAACACAAACATGGCGGGGAAAGTGTGGTGGTTGTGGTGCGGGGGGGGGGGGGGGGGGGGTAGAAAATACATGGAGACATGTAATCGTTGTTTTGTTCTGAACTTATACATGAATATAGATAAGGGTGTTGCTTACTCAATGTTACGTTCAATCAAAACTTCAAGGTTAAACCGATATATAACAATTGATGTTCGCATAAGATAGTATAACATCAATACAGAAGATAAATTGTATATCAGACGGCAGACCCCCAGAAACAGACGTGTTTCACTTGATCAAAGTAAACTCAGTTGATAAATTATATCCAGTAAGTGAATTACTGATTTCTTTGTTACGTCATAGCATAGCAACGGATGCGCGCACTAATCTTCATTTCCATGGAGTGAGTGCGCGTTATGCAATGACGTGAAAAGAAAGCGCGGGAAACTAAAGCGATACCAGTACTACCCCACCTACGCTTGCAATCGGTTGATATCGTCTCTTATTTCTGGGTATGTAACATACACAAATATAATAAGCACATTCAAAATGGCCGCCAATTGACGCTATTTCCACCATTTTGAACTGATAAAAAAATGTTTCAGCAACTAAGCGAACAAAACATATACGCAATGTGCATATTCATTATTTCGATGAGAAGGGATGTCAATAAGACTGTTCTGATGAATGACGTGACATGCATGACTTATAGATATGCAAATTAGTGGCCACCATTACTGACAAATGGTACAAAATGGATCATATTTCGTAAGTAAGGCCTAATAACAATGAATGCAATAAACAGTGACTTACTAAAAACCAAGTTTAGAATTATAATGATTGATCAAATCAGAACATGTATGAAATCATTAGTAGTATTATATACTCAAAAACACCTTTAATTTGCATAAACAAAATGGCAGAAAAATTACTTTACTTCGTCCTTACCTTAAATGTAAGGACAAAGTATTACGTTTATAAATGTGTTTCTCCAACTGCTCTCGAAAAGGACGCTCCATAAAGCCTCATTGGTTTCAACCATTTTTCATTGAATATTGGGCATATGAGGTTTTGTTCAAAAACTGATTAGCAAGAAAGACAATCAACAACAATTCAAAAACTTCTTATGAATTTGTTGAAAAGAGGAAGCATTTTTAGACATGTTTAACGGCTGGTTCAAAATTATCGAATACTTGTTGGACCCAACAATTATTGTTATACAAGGTTATGTTAATACAGTATATATTTCAGCCGTTTCTGAACCAATTTTGCCGTTTCAAATGTTATATTCGGTTGTTCATTAAGTCACAAAATATATTCTGTGTAGCGCCATCTATACCAAAACTCAACTATTCTTTCAACGATGTATATAAAGAAATAGAGTTTGTTTCCGAAACCTTTACAATGCTGTATTTTGGCTTGAACAAGCTGAACAGCTAAATTATATTAATTCTAAGACATCAAAACACAGGAAAATACGGCCTGGTACGAACAGTCACGTCACGTTCACGTTAACGTCACGTGAACGGTTCTGTACCTTTTGTGAAACAGGTCACCCAAATCTACGAAGTGTAGGGTAAAGTGACCCAACAATTTGTCGTTTTCCATGCCGGTAAAACTCGAAATGTCGCGTTAACCAAATCGTGACGTGAGCGTTTAATCAAGATTTTTAAAATTGCAAACGCTTGTTACTAAGACTAGACATACACGCACAAAGAGATTTAAAAATGTCGACGAAAATGGGGGGGGGGGGGGGTACTCACGTATATTGGGTATATGGGGATGTGCCGCTGGGAAGGGTGACTTTTTCAAGAAAGATCCTTAGACATAGGTCCCCTTTTCATCAAAAAAATCCTTAGACATGGGTCCCTTATTTCATATTTCCCCTTTTTTATGCGGGATTTTTGGATTTACCGTTGTGAAATTGCAAAAAAAATCCCGGGCGAAAATGCCGATACCCCCTTATCAAATCTTTTCAATCATTATGTTTATAATATGTACGTGCATAATTCAGAGTAATCTGAGACGATAATATGCAGTTCTGTCATTTAGGTAATGTACAACCATACCACTTGCATTATTTGTCTTGTTATTGGAGTATTTCTAAAGACGTGTCGTGCGTGGATTTTGGCAAATGTTGATTTTCAGCTGAATTGCTACACGCAGCGGACAATTCAGTTCGCATACGCCTGAAGTTCCCGTGCTCGACGTCTGAGCGTACTGGCCCTTAACGGCGTTGTATGTGCATGCCTGTGTGAGTGAGTGAATGAGTGAGTTGCAGTGATCAATGAGTTTAAAAGTAATAAAACAATGATTTGATTAATAGTGTTTATTTATGGTTATTGAATCGAGTTATTGGTTATTGAATCTATCAATTAATCAGTCAATCATTATAATGAAACAATCACACCAACCAATCAATATTAAATAAATCAATTAATGTATTTGACATTCGAACTAGCTACTTGTAGGCAGTGACGTACCCAGGATTTTTTCAAGGGGTGGGTATAGGGGGGGGGGGATATTTCGTCAGACAAATTGAAGTAAGCGGGGGGAGTGTGGGTAGGGGGTGTCCCTAGAAAATGACCGCAGCCGAGGACGAGACCAGGACCGGTCACAAATTTCGAGGCCGAGACCAAGACATTTCTTGAATTATGTAAGGGGGTGGGGATGGGGGTAGGGGGTGTCCATCCCCCTGCCCCCAGGCCTGTGTACGCCTATAATTGGTATTTATAGTATAGGTAGGACGGGTTCGTTCACGATTAAATTTACCGGGAATTAGTCTCTTCTCAACGACAATTTACATTAATTTGTTTTACGCAAGCGCCAATTTACGTGAGCTTTCATGAATTGCATATAGTATATCTACAAACTGTTGGGTCACGTAACCCAACACTTCGTAGATTTGGGTGACCTGTTTCACAAAAGGTACAGAACCTTCACGTGACGTGACGTGAACGTGACGTGACTGTTCGTACCAAGCCGGAAAGGCGGAAAATACAATAGAAAATAACCGAAAATAAAATGAACAAAAAGCGAACATTTAGCAAAGGTGATATTGAGTCCAAGAAGTGTAGCCTTTGTACCACGGGCGTAGCGAGTTACGTAATACCTATTCAACTGGGGGGATGTAATCCGATGAATGAATAGCTCATCCCCCCCCCCCCCCCCCCCCACTTGAATGGGTATCAATGTCATGTCTACGCCCGTGCTTTGTACAGAGTGATTTGTACATTATCTTATCTGCTGCCTATGTTAATGTCAGAGGTATAAATAGTCTGATTATTATCCGTTAAGCCCGGCGCAGACAGAGCCGACTCGACCCAATCCGACTGGTTTTCATTCAGGCTAGAGTCAGTTTCGCTCAGTCGGAGCCGATCCAACATGTTGAATCGGCCTCGAATGACCCCTAACTGGCACTTGACTGGAAAAACCGGAGTCCTGAGGCAGCGCATACTGAGTTATTCAGGCTGAAAACCAGTCGGATCGGGTCGAGTCGGCTCTGTCTGCGCCGGGCATAACATACACATTCGATATATTTCACTATTTGCAGTACGATTATATAAAACTGTAAATGAATCATAATTAGTTAAAACTTCACTTAATAACTAAACGATTATACCACAATAGGGGCAACGGTTTTTGAACCACAAGGTTTATTAATCATATTAAATATCACGTGACTGCCTGTTACCAGTTTGGTGAAGTATGTGATAAGTATGTTGACTGTTCGTGCTCAGTATCGGTCATTAATCAGAAAAGGGCCTATGCAAATTTAGTTCAAAGTACAAAGTACTAAAATATGTAAAATCGTACTTGCATTATCATATATCAAACATAGTCCAAAGGTCCCTTTTGCTTTTAACTACAAGCTTAATTCTTTTCATTAAACATCGTGTTACTACCTGACACCAATTTGGTGAAATCTTCAATAAATAAATTGATTTGTGTGCTTTGATATTCGGTAACCACACTCTCCAAACAGGATATGTGCAGATGTATTTCACTGATTTCAATCAATCAGAAATACCAGTTACCAGTTTAGTTTAAAGTGAATCATGTAAAGTGTCCAAATCCACGAAAATGACTTGGAGCTTCCTCGTTTCTCTTCTACCGTGTTGTTTAGCTTATGGTAAGAGAGGAATAAAATAGGGTTCGATTTTTTCAAATGTCCCTTTAGTATGAAGATAATTATCATTTAAATCTTTTATTTCTTAAGCGTTAATCAACGTCTTAGGTGACCTTTGACCTTGTCGTGCCTGCTATATTGTGTCCGATCCCCGCCCGGCTATATTGCATACAGCTAGTCATAGACGTACGTTCGTAGAGAGCCGGTACGTACGTAATACGTGTATACGATACGCGTACAGCTACAGCGGTAGTAGTGAGCGAAGTACTGTGCATTTTTGCATTGTGTACTAAATACCACTAGCAAATTTGTTGAAGAAACCGTTTGAGAATCTACAAATAAAATGCGAATGAGAATGCGGCCTGGGAGGAGATCTAGAGATTCATCAAGAAGAAAAAACAACAATTTGGTTGATAATTGAGATGCATGCAGAGCTGAGTCTGAGAAGCTGCAGGTGATCGAAGAGACGACACGCACGGTCATGCACGGCCGGGACAGCTAGCTCAGCGCCGATCGAAGCCCCGTCTAAGGTACGTCCTCCCAAGTCAAGAGCCCAATTACAGAATCAGCAATTCAAGTTTGAGTGTAGATCGACAAATCTATCGCTTTCATGGTCTCTTTGACATTATTATTGTCTTTTTCACTGTGAAAATGACAATGATAATCATGTCAAAGAGGCCATGAAAGCAATAGATTTGCCGATCTAGTTATGTTGATATCTCTTTTGTTATGACTTACGATTATGAAATGATGGGCCTTCTCAAATTTGATATAGAATGGGTAATCCGTTTTTTGTGTTTTTTTTATCGATGCTCATTTTTGATAATGTTAGGTCTATGGTCTGGAATGCACTGTGTCTGTGTAGTACTCGGTCTAACTCAAAAGACAAAAGTGAAATGTTGCAAAATAAAAAAATTATTGTCATTGTGAATTGTGGTGGTCAGGTGGTGCATTGGGTGGATTGATCCACCTCCCAATTTCAAATTTTTACTGGTCCGAGATGATACTTTAGCGGTCTTGACCTCGTAAAGTACGAAGAACCGTGGTCTCGGCCTCGAAAATGTCGAAAATTTAAACCAATACTAAATCATACTCTCGGCTTCGGAAATGTTGTACGACTACGTCAAATATGTCAAACTTTCTGTACCGGCCTGCCGCCCATGTTGTTGCCGTACAAAGCCGCATAGCTCTGCTCCCTTGTGTGACCCACCTCACCCCCCCCCCCCCCCCCCCCCCCCTCCGCCTCCATGGAAAATTCCGGCTAATCTGCAAATCTCTTACTTCAGGACAAGTTTTTTTCATTAGTCTAATGATTAGATATTAGGCTTGGCAATCAAAAACCTTGGATGATCAGTGTTTTCTTTTTGTCTTACATAAGGCAATTGACTTTCCATACCAATTGCCATCATTAAGCAACTTTTTGATTTTTATCCTCATTTTATAGCATTGGATGTGGCTGTTCTCTTCGACATTATACATAGAGGATTTCCGAGTACCGATAGAATGGACGTGCAATCTGCATGCTGACACGACTCACACGATTTGTGCTGGTGGTGACCCCGATTGACTTATGGTTAAGGTAATTCATTGAGAACCTTTTTCTTGGACTGTGGACAGAGATAAATGATAGATCTGTGTTCTGAAACTAGAATTTCATCTTCAAATTAGCAGGCAAAATCAATGAGAGTTTATTTTGGCATACCATTGTGTGTCAATTGCTATACTTGCACAAAGTGATCTCACTGGGATTCGAAACTGGGAAAACAACACAGATAAATGTCAGAGGAGGAAAGAATGTGCATTGAGCGCATATTTTGAAAACTTATCATGGGCTTGATTGTTATGTTATATAACAGAAAATCTCAATAAACAAGGGCCGACATTACTGGACATGAGAAAAGATTCACAATGCATTGTAGAATTTGCATTCCCTTACACCATTTTCAGAATGATGAAAATTATTTTAGCATGATTTTATTTTGTATCTCTGCAATATTTTCAGAATGTGGACCTTAGATGTATTATTTTGCTTATTAGAGACAAATGCATTAGGCATACTGTATACTGTATACCGATTGAAAAACAGATGAAAACTGCTACTGAAAAATTGACAATGGAATAAAATTAGAGTCAATAATTATAGTGTAGCTTCGATCCTAACAGCTGAATAACAAACTGAAGGGAAAATAACAAATTTGGTCCATGTTGATTAGAAATCAAATCCTATTTTTACTACATGAATACATGTTTGTGGTTCATTTTGTGCAATAAGTGCACATGACTTACACATTACTATTTATCTGATTGCATTCCTTTTTTCACAAATCTCACCCTCTCTATAGATTTCTTCAAGACCCATCAAGATTCTACACACCCACTATACCACACCACCCAGAACAAATAACCAGGCCGCCAACACCCAAGTTCTCGCAGACCCTTCAGTCGCCATGCTCATACCCTGCGGGAAACGGACCCACAACGTCCATTAGCAAGGAACTAAGCTAGCAGGTTTTTGCAAACGGGGAATCCTGCAGTTCGTGTGCAAAATCAAGAACTTCCTACAGTAACAGCGGGCCGACCGTTCTTGGGTTTAAATCTGCGACACACTTTGGTCAGAATTATTCCGGTTATTATGCGACGGCACGATACAGCTCTATGGTCAACCAATCAACATGCTTGTAGCGAGGTAAACATTCAGCACATTGCTATCATGTGTAGTACATAGACAATTAGTTGGCGTGTTAACAATACAAGCCAGCCATGCGTTGTCTATACATTGCTTGTGACAACGAGATGTGACGTCATGCAGTCTACGAATGTACGTCCGCCTTCACCAAATTAGCGAAACTGCTTGTCAACGAAAGTTATTTGAGCGCGGTGAACGGGGCAATAGATCGCTCCCTGCGTCGTTGAAAGCTCTGTACGTCGCTGAGCGAAAACACCATAATATTGGAGCAGGACTTCTAGCGTATGAGACATGTTAGATGTGGACGTCGACCGTGGGAAGTGGCAGGGATGTTCGGCCAGTGATTGCCCACAGATCCCTCACCATGCTGATGCCAAATTAACCCGTTCCCTACGAGTTTATGAAATCCCCATAAACTTTGTACACAACCCACTTGGTTCCTGTGGTCAAGGGGTTAAGGCCCTACCGATAAGGCCTTCAAATTGATATATAGCATAAACAGTTCATTTCTCAAATACAACTCTTTAGCATGGAATTATTCACGCACACATTTTGGCAAAAATTAACAAATCCTTATTATAACAAGCACCTCGGGCACAATTGGATTGAATACCTTATGTCGGGTATCTTGTGTCTGGGCTTAAAAATAATAAAATACAAAGATCCTTGACGTGTAAAATTATCATCGCTGTATCCGGTACCTCTTGTTAGGAGGTTCCACTGTATCAACAAAGATAAGTTTTGTTGCGGGAAGTAACAATGACCGAATAGTGCTCATAGCAACAATCTGTTATCTTTTTCAAATTCAATCAAAATAAATTTGATAATATATCTTTCATGCCTTCCCTATTACATGTGATAAAGGTAATTATGATTTAATGAAAAAGGATGTTTTTAATTTGTAGTTCAAATCAGTGGGCAGTACGGTACCTCGTTATAAGCGAGCTAAACGGGGTTTCCCTGTATAGTGTATGACATAAATTTATCATTTTTTAAAACTCAAACAAACCATTGTTTTTCTCAGATGAAATACTAATAAATAATATGATTCAGAATAATTGTACAAGGTTATTGATATAATGTATGATTGAAGTTGCTAATAACACCCATGAAGAAATGTGAGTGTGTATCACTATGCCAATTGTCCTTTTAACCCTCCTTTTGCTTGGATTCACAGAGGCTTCCCCTATTATGTGCAGGGTATTGAAGGGTCGGCCAACTCAATTGTATTTTTCATAGATCAGGATCAACCAAATGGCTAGGTGGACAATGTATGAGACACAATTATGCACAATGATCTGATATTTATTCTTTGTGTAATGTAGCTTTGTTTATTTTATAGTGATTTAGTTTTGTAAATTTTGTTGTTCCAATTCATTCAAATTCGAATGTAACAATTGCTATATTGTATTGTTTATACTATGTATGTTTTGATGTTCAATGTACACTGATCCTTTCAGCACTGCTGCTGATCAGTTTGAAATGTATACCAAAATAAATAAATAAATAAATAAATAAATAAATTCACAGAGACACTACATGATCTGCACACATCCAAAAGTTGAATCAATCACCCAGTATTTCATTTTTTGTAACAGTTGCTTCTGCATTTATTGAAAAATTAAATACAAAGTATCCAAATAACAATAATTGCATATTGTTATATAATTGATTTTCATAAAATGTGAAAATGCTGTGTAAATACACAAGTTATTCAACCATTTGCATTGCTTCAAATTTCAGGAATGTAAATCCTACTTCAAAAAAGTACAATTTACCAGCATACACAAACAGGCGATTTTGTTAGTTTGAAATGTAAAAAATGCACACATAGTACCAGGTAAAGGGGGAAAACGGCTAGAAGCATGAAAATGTACAGTCAAACCTGTGTACCATGACTGCCAATCAAAGTGGCCACTGTAGAAAGGTGATCACTATAGACAGGTTCCATTACATTCCTTTTCTCTGCAAGGGATCATGTTTGGTGGCCATTATAGGCAGGTTTGCTGCTATAAAAAGGTGGCTGCTATAACAGGTTTGACTGTACTTGAATGTAAATGTGGGCTCTGTGTAGTGATGTATCCGCAGAGTATGTGTGAGTGTGGGTGTGTGTGTGTGTGTGCGCATGTTAGATACTACACAAAACAGACTTGTAGTTATTTGCAACTGGTTGACATAAAAGATAAATAATGTGCTCACACTGTCTGAAAATCTATATTTTTTCATTCACTGTGTTATTAAAAAATAAGGAGTACATGGGGAGCAACCTCTACATGCAGTGATGTTGCCTGGGGGCGCATCCCCCCTAATAATTTGCCATAAAAATACAAAACATCACATGAATAGATTGGGGGTATGACAGGGTGAAGGGTGGGGGATATCTCTCCTTTGCATAACTAGCATACTTCTAAAGATATACATACAAATAATCTACCCACATACCCTCCCCAAATGTCGCCTATATATAGACATGCATATAAACATCACAGGAATAGATTGGGGGTATGACAGGGTGAATGGTGGGGGATATCTATCCTTTGCACAACTAGCATACTTCCGAGGTGATACATACAAAAAGTCTACCCACATACCCTCCCCAAATGTAGCCTATATATTATAGACATGCATGTAGGGTGTATGCCTGTTTCTATAATGGTTTCAATCATGTGGTCCCGAGGTCATGCTTTCTTGAATTCTAGTATATTCCAAGGTAAGGAACACACTGCACATTTTTTCGAGTGAAAAGTTGCAAAAGCTCCCTACTGTGGGAGGGTCGATAGTGCGATACCCCTCCCACACCATCCACCATCCCTGCTCCCTTCCACGACCCCACCCCCACTTTTCAAAATAGTCATGCCACTGCAAGAAAGCCAATAATGTATTATACAGGGGGAACATTCTGTAGAAAAAAATATACGGTGTGCCCCCTTTCAGTCTGACCCGCTATTCCATTGTCTCCATGAAAAATGAATACACAATATGGCGGATGTTGCCTACTATATGAGAGTGGGAGAGTGAGTAGTTATATAAGAAAATTTGAAAGAGAACAATGGAAATTCAGAATATGCGTACGTGGAGTTGCTTTTATTTGGTAGCTACGGTAGCTGTAGTTATTACGTTCACGCCCAGGCCACCCGGCGGGCGCGCAACGGGCAACGCGATCACGGGCTGAACCTCCCAGATAGACACGGCAGCGCAATTCAACGAGTCGATGTACCCGCGACTGTTGAGCTGAGCCGATGTGTACATGTACGGGTGCGCATATCAACGGCCGCGGACCATCATTCCTGTGACAAATTTACGGTAAGCCATCAGTTTTCGGTGATAAAATATGAAATCAATATTCCCTTTTTTCACGAGGTAAACGGTTTTCGTTTTCTTTCAAACTTTCACAAATCTTTCAATTGTATTTTACAACGATATTGATATAGGATTGAAGTCTCAAATGTCATTTTGTGCAATATCTGACACTTTACCTGAATCACTTTAATCCTAATATAAACACAACAAAAAAGCAACTTCCCCCCGAAGCAAAATGGCGTAACTTTTTAACAAATAGAGTTTGAGCAACATAACTTGGCAGGAATGTTTTTAAAATTATTGGCTAACGTCTCTGTGAAAATGAATTTGATCCGCCATGCCATGCATGAGTGAGCACACATTAAAAGAAAAATGTCACTTTGTCCCCCTTATGTCCCCCTTAATCAAATAACATAACTTGTTAACGAAAAGGTTTTTAGCAAAATAACTCGGCAGGATTGTTCCTACATTTATTGACTAACTTATGTGTGAAAATTAAATTGGTCCGTCGAGTCATGGATGAGTGACTACACATCAAAGGCAAAATTTTCACTTTTTGACTCTTGTGACTTTTGAAAAGTGACATTTTCCTTTAATGTGTGCTCACTCATGCATGGCATTGCGGATCAAATTCATTTTCACAGAGACGTTAGCCAATAATTTTAGAAATATTCCTGCCAAGTTATGTTGCTCAAACCCTATTTGTTAAAAAGTTACGCCATTTTGCTTAGGGGGAAGTATTTGTTATTTTTTTTTTATTTACCTTCGTATGAAATATCACGGACAGAAGAATATTCAATGTTCTTAAACGTTTGATGTGATTTGCTACTTAAAATACTACATAAAAGATAAACTCTCAAATGATTAAAACGTTAATTTTGTCACTAATGGCAGCCAATAATTTGCATATTCATAAGTCATCCATGTCATTAAATTCATCAGAATAATCCTTTTGACGTCCCTTATTGAAAACATACATCTGCGCATCGCTTCTTCGTATGTTTTACTCTAGCTTAGTTACCGAGTTATAATAAACACGTTTCTATCCGCTCAAATATATAGCGTCAATTGGAGGCCATTTTTAATATTCCAATTCTATTTGTATATAAGCAAAATATACTACGGGTGATTCAATGAAACGATCTCATTCAATTATTTGACTCGCAGGAATGATTAAGACACTGATTATCAGTGTTATATTCAGTAGGCTTAAATTGCCCCAAAATAACTTGTTTTGTAAGACTTTTCTGTAGTGGCGGCTACTAATTTGCATATGTATGTGTCTTCGTGTACACTAAATACATCAGAGTTATCATATGCATGTTCCTTTTGAAAGTAATCATCATTCTAGACATTTAATTTGCAAGTTTTGCTCGCCTGGTTGCAAAGTTATTGAACAAACTTGTTTTACAAGCTTAAAAAGGTGTCATTTTGGCGGCCAGTTTGTTTAGGCAAATTAGATGTTCAAAAACTTAATATTTCGCTTGGGAACAGGGCTAATCGGATTCAGCACCCCTAAATTATGTGAAATATCTTGGTTCCCAACTTTTACTCCCAAATGCTCCTAACATGCACATTTTCCAGAAATCCCACTAGACTATACGGAATATTCGATTCGTCCCGGTCTGAATTACATTATATACATTATGTATAACTAAGAATCGTAATAAAGGGAGATCATAAATAAAGGATGTGTTGCGTCGAAAATAGAATATTTAGGCATTGTTGAAGGTGGTACGAAGTCTATAATAACACAATAAGGGTGGTGTTGTCGTTTCACGATTACAACTTACG
Organism: Echinarachnius parma; assembly: GCA_037951105.1. NCBI lineage: Eukaryota > Metazoa > Echinodermata > Echinoidea > Clypeasteroida > Echinarachniidae > Echinarachnius > Echinarachnius parma. The sequence goes on along the minus strand of JBAMJV010006742.1, from coordinate 10,737 downwards.
TCAGTGGCGGAGTTACTGATGGGGCGTGGGGGGGGGGGTGTGGGGGGGGGGGGGGGGTGTGGGGGGGCTGGGTGCTGGAGCCGCTCACTATCTATGTTTCTTTACGGTTTTTGCCTTTTTTGTTTACTATTGTCTTGCCGAATTGTGAGGCCACATGCCCCGCCCCCATCCTTCCCCTTGTGCCTCACGTATAGTTATGATTGTACGTAACCAAATTGTATAGCGCAAATCTGTTTAAATTCATTCCCAACAAAAATAATCAAATAGATAACATTGTCCAAACAAATAGAGTTTACATTGTGTAACATTAGAAAAAAGCTAATTAGCTCAATGACAACTAAAATCATATATATATACAGTAATAGCCCGGTCACATATCAACGGATTGCGCAAACGGATGTCAAACGGAGAGCTAAATTTTCCATCCGTTCTATACGTTTCTTGTCCGTTCCTTGTCCGGTGATGTACGTTGTTCTATGTCTTGTACATGAAGCAATGGAGACGACTTTCATCACCGGATAATTTAATTTCGCAAATTGTCTATTCGTTGGGCATACGTTTCCGATATCCGTTGATATCTGACCGGGCCATTATAAATTATACATGAGAGAGGCAGGGAGAAGGGAAGATAGGGGTGGTAGGAGAGAAATGCAAACCTAGAATGTTCCGTATGCTTTTAGTGTTATAATTCTCATAGCAGTTCATGTTATTGTGTTCAAAGTTCAAAAATCGCTGATCTTATTTTGATTTTTTTTTTATTATCATCCATTTGTCACGTGTCTGCCTGGGATTCTTGGACGGGGAATTTCCCTATGTAATAATTATTTTGAAATCACATTCTATGTGCAACAAAGTTCCTATTACTATACATTATACCTCTTCCTGATTTTTGTTTTGATGTCGCACATATTTGTTTCTTTTTACATTTATCAAATTCGTTTATGTTCTTTCAAAATGAATGTCGATAGTTTGATTGTTTTAAAGTGTCATTTTAGACATTCTTACTATCATCATCATCCCCATCATCCTCATCATCACCATATCATCGTCACCACATCACCGTCATCATCATCACCATCGTCATCATCGTCATCATCATATCATCATCATCACATTTACTGTCATTATCATCATCATCATCACATTAACTGTCATCATTCATCATCATTTTCATTATCACCGACAGTGGCGGATCAGGGGGGGGGGGGGGGGGGGGGGGGTGGGGGGGGGGGGGTTATAGGAGTTTAATACCCCCCCCCCCCCCCCCCCCCCCCCCCTTGGGCTGCCAAGTGGAAAATGCTCCGCATCGTCATTGGGTCAACCCCCACCCCCCCCCCCCTTAGCAAAAAGCTAGATCCGCCCCTGTCACCATTATCACAGTCGTCGTTGTCGTCGTCGTCATCATCATCATCACCATATTTCAAGGGTGCGTAATTTACGAAAACGGGAGACCATGCACTGGTTGAGTCGTGTAAGCGGGGAGGGGGTTATCCGTCGCCAACAATGTTCGAGGCTGAGACCGAGACCATTGGTTAAAGGGATAGTTGAGTATTGGTCAAACTTAACTTTAGTAACCCAAATCTGCACCATTACGGTACAAAGTAATAGTTATAATTTCACCATGCTCGAAAAATATACACAGTTACAAACGACTAAGTAAAACCCCTATTATCATTCAAAAAGAGCCGTTACAACTCAAGAGGGCGCTATTTAAAAAATCACTGTTTTTAGGCCATTTTTCATACAAAATTGTCCATATAATGTTTTGTTGAAATAGTGATTCAATAGAGATATCATCAACGACTTTTTAAAAACCTATTCAGATTTGTTTTGTGTGTGTGGGGGGGGGGGGGGGGGGGGGGGGGAGGAGGAGGTGGTGCGCACCCCCCCCCCCCCCCCCCCCCCGCCCCCGGATACGAGCCTGATCAACATTATCATCATCAACATCAACTTCTAACATAGCCACTACATGCACGTTCACACACATAGACACCCGTACATAATATTGTATTATTAGACAAGTACAGAAACTTATGGCAGAAGGAAACAAGAATAAAAATGAATGTTGTTTATTTCGTATCGTATTTGCCAGAGTGCAACCATTGACATGTTCCCACTTTGCGTTGAATTATTGTTTTGTATCCGTTCAATTATCTGATTTCTTAATTTAATCATCACACATTAATACATTGTCAATAGAAATATTTAAAAAAAACAATAGCGAACTCGATCCACATATAACGCATTATTTGTTTGGTAACCATCTCAGAATGCTTTACAAATACAGTATTTCCTCGGTTATCAGAGATACACACACACACATGATCAACCCGCCCGTATACAGTGCCACTCCCTGGGGACCATTCTAGCCGAGGTACATGTTCGAGATCGCACACACGTCAAGACAGTTATATATACACACCCTCCACTCATGTTGAATATACCAATTTAATTATACGGTATATGTGTCATGTTGCTAGCGCTATACTTCGGAGTCCAATGTCTTGTATATTTTCTAATCGTAACACCTATGAGCTCACTTCCAAAAGGCGCTAAATCCACTTTCCATTGAGTTAACGATATATGTACATTAATAATCTACGTGGCTATCTATAGGAATCCACATTTTACGACAAATAACTTTCAAAATTAAATATAGAAAGTTCAATTTTCATATTCCCATAGGCACGTGTATAAAGTGGGACAAAAGAAATCTGTTTTCCTCGGAAGTTGAAAAAGTGGATTTAGCGCCTTTTGGTTGAAAGACTGTCATTCACGGTATTAAAAAACCATGCGACTCGGAGCCATTATTTATCATTATTGTAAAAGTAATATACAGTCAAACCTGTATTAGTGGCCATCTGTCTATAGCATCCAACCTGCCTATAGTGGCCACCAAACGTGTTCCCCTGCAGAGGAAACAATGTTAAAGAACCTTTCTATAGAGGTCACTTATCTACCTACAGTGGCCACTTTGCTTGCTTCCCGTAAGTGGTCAAAATGTACACAGGTTTGACTGTATCATGATTAATACAAATATAGGAGTATGCGTCTGTTTAACGTGTCTCACACATTTGTTCTAAGCTTGTTCGGTTGTAGGGGTTGTTCGACCAGTTGGTTGTTCATCCACTACGACATCTTTCATGTATTTCTGCTTCGCTTTCTTCTCCTGCTTAGCGCGCCTTCTTTCCCGCGCTTTCTCGAACTTCTCCATATCGGCGAATCCGATCTTAGACC
>JBAMJV010006742.1:0-5000 GCA_037951105.1 Echinarachnius parma | reverse complement strand
TGGCCCGGTATACAAAAAAAAAAACTCACCCCAGACCATACGCAAGTTACACGACCAACTGAGATAATCTGTTCGCGCGCGAAGCGCGCAGCAAAAAATTAAAGTTGAAGTATAAATTACCTTTTTAACGTTAGAATTAACAAGTCTTAGCTCATACAACTTATGTTTTCTTTCCCACTCGTATACAGCTACACACAAACAAATATATCCTTCCCTAAAACCTGGGGGGGGGGGGGGGGGGGGGATGATTGTACATGTCATCCCCCCCACCTTGTGAGGTGGGGGGGGGGGGGATGCATCCCCCTCATCCCCCCGTTGTCTACGCCCCTGTTATAATCTAATAACAGTTTCTGTATTTAATCAATGGTTGGTAATACACCCTCTTTTCTAAATACAAATAAAATATATTTTACCATAAAAATGATAGTATTACAACTTTTTATTCTATTTGAATTACCTGACAATCCAACAAATATATCTCGCGAATTAAGTCCTTTATTTCATCTAACTCAAAACGTTGTATCAAAGCTTGCCATATGAATTTTACATTTAAACAAAATAAAAAAAATATATGCGGATATGTTTCCCTTTCCCGTTTACAGTACGAACACAAATTATCTTCAACAAATCCAAATCTAAATAAATCTTTAGTGTAAATTGCCCCATGCAGTAACTTAAATTGAAACTCTCTCTGCCTCCCAATCATTAATGTTATTCTTGGTCTAAAAAAAACATTCACACATTTCTTTATCTGTATAATTATAATTATTTTGTCCATCTCTTATTTGTAAATCATATGACTTTTGCAATTTTCTAATAAAACAATCATATATTTTTCTTGATGGTACATCCTTTTGTCCAAAAGATATAAATTTATATTATAATTTATTAAGTCTACCTCACAAAATTGTATCAAACCTAACTCAATCGCATGATATACTGTATATCAATTATTGTAAGTAAAATAGTACACACACACACACACACACACACACACACACGCACACACACACACACACACACACACACACACATGTTACACAAATTCGCTACCTTATGGAGCATTGCTCTACGGAGACATCCTACAAGTTCAGTACTATCCTTATGAATCATCCTTATGGAATCAATGTGTGTGAATTAATTAGCATTAATTAATTAGTATTAAGTCTTATCCATCATTAATTTTTATTCATTGATGTACTATCATTTATATTAAAATGGATGATGAATAAGACTCCCGGATAAGACTTCATACTAATTAACTAAGTAGTATTTCTGTGCTAAGAGATATGAGCAGCGCCCTCACCTGATATCCTACTGTCAGGTTAGTTGTCTCCATAGAGCTCACAGTCACACATACACTCACACATAATTGCATCACACAGCTTTTTTTTTAAACAAAGAGTACCCCCTCTGGAGACATCGCTCTTAATCATTCAACGCGATCAAAATAATTTGTGTTAAAATCAATTCTACGTTGTTTTTCCTTATGAAACAAGAGTTGATGTCTCCATGCGAACACACACACACACACACACACACACACACACACACACACACACACACACACACACACACACACACACACACACACACACACACACACACGCACACACACCTCCAGCGATATCAGCAATACATTATTAAACTTTGCTATAAGCCTCAAACAGACAAAAGAGAGAGATGTGAGATAAAAACATTACCTCCTCTGAGATATTCGAACGTATCGCATTAGTCTCCACGCTTTAACATGTTTAAGAACCCGCTCCCACACGCGCAATCATGTAAACAATAACCAAGATGTATTATTTCATATTTGTAACAATGTCAGGTTGGGCGCACTATAGGTGCCCTTTGATATCGCGTTCAGTTGATTGTAAAGAAATAAAAGATGTATGGGATAAAAGCCAGACACGTAGCCAGGGGGTGCGTCTGGGGTACACAACATACACAACTAAAACCAATGGTCTCGGTCACAATCGGTCTCGGCGATGACATACCCCCTCTCCCCCCCCCCCCCCTCCCCCCCCGGCTTACATAACTCAAACCAGTGGATTTGGTCTCGACCAAGATCGGTCTCGGTCATGTGTTTGCATATAACGCACCCCCCCCCCCCCCCCCTCCCTTGAACAATTCTGACTTAAGGCCTGTATAATTATAAGCAAGTGTCCCATGCGATCTTATAATGGCGTGTTCAGGGTTCATGAAAATGTGACGATCCCTCCAATGACACACAAGTAAACCTATACCATTAAATCATGTATGAATATATTGGCGAATATCACTGCCACTGGTGTGCTTGACACACAGATGAAACTTCCGGGCTGGAAATTAAAGCATGGTACCTAATAATCCGAAACGTTGAGAGATCATTGCTTGAGCCCGGCGCAGACAGAGCCGACTCGACCCGATCCGACTGGTTTAAATCAGGCTAGAGTTGGGCCCGGTCGGTCGGAGCAGATTTATCGTGTTGAATCGGCCCCAACTGGCATCCGACTGTCTCTCGACTGCAAAATGTGTGTCGCGAGGCACTGAAAACTGAGCCGATCGGAATGACAACCAGTCGAGTCGGCTCTGTCTGCGCCGGGCTTTAGGCATGTTAAGCCCGGCGCAGACAGAGCCGACTCACCAGATCCGACTGGTTTTAATCAGGCTAGAGTTGGGCCCGGTCGGTCGGAGCAGATTTATCGTGTTGAATCGGCCCCAACTGGCATCCGACTGTCTCTCGACTGGCAAAATGTGTGTCGCGAGGCACTGAAAACTGAGCCGATCGGAATGACAACCAGTCGAGTCGGCTCTGTCTGCGCCGGGCTTTAGGCATGTTAGGGGGCATACATAATAGTCCATTAATTAATTCTGTATTCCTCCTCTGTACGACCATGATTCCTATCATCATTGGATTGTTTTTTTTATTAGCGTGATTAGCTCATATTAGCGCCAAAGGAACTTCTACTGGAATCCAGATAATTTAGATACTTCCGACTTTATCGTCCATATTCAACAGGTAAAGCTCTGCAAGTGGCAATCATTACATTTTACAAGGGTCACCTAATGGGAAACTAATCAAGGTAATACGATGACAACCTGACCATGCAACATGATACGGAGTCTGACCCAATGAAAGTTGTGGATACGATGTACAGATTTGGGCCAGACAAATTGAACTATGTTTTCACATGTACATGTATGTAAGATAATGCATATTACCATGTGCATCTGAATCTGAATTAAAGTTCTGAATTTGATTGAATTAAATAAAACTATGTCGTTGGAACAAAATATATTGACTGTGCATGCGTGGTATAACCTTCTTCAAACCGCATCTTGTTGTATTTATGCATTTATTAGCTACACAGTTTTAATGTCATGTTTATTTGAATTAATTTCATTGATTTCAATCATGAAAACAAATATACACGTCAGTTCAAAACAATCAATGAATACAAGTAAAGGGGAAACAACCTGGAAATGGTTATTGATTATTCATCTCCCCCACAGTGCCTGTTTTGCACCCAGGGTGGCAATTCATTCAAAAATCTTTACACAAAAAATATGCATCACTTCGCGTGATATGTATTGCACTTTCCTTACAAAAGTAGATTCAATTATCATTGTTTTGTTTAGTGCCAGGTTTATAAAGCTTATACCAATGAAAACCAGTGCTGTAGTCGAGTCCACAAGTTCCGAGTCCGAGTCCCCAACGAAATAGCATGTTCCCATATGTTTTACATAGGGACTCGGCTCCGAGTCCGAGTCACGAGACCATCAAAGCGAGTCCGAGTCCGGACTCGACTACAGCACTGATGAAAACAGTTTTATGGGGACGTCCCCCATTCAAGAGTCTTTGTTCGGAGTCTAGAATTTTTTTAGTGCCAGGTTTCAGCTTATAGCAATGAAAAAGAGTTTTCATTTAATTTCAGTTTATTTACATTCTTCATAAAAACATCAAAAGATACAATACATAAACTATTATAATAAGTTATACAAAATAAATGTCAAATACAATCAAATAGCAAATTAAAACAATTGAGAGTGTGGGGCCAACTTAGAAGAGCAGAAGCCTTATTTGGTGTTGACCCCGATTACGAAAGGAAAATATTATAATGCAAGAGGAAGTGTTTTTTCAATTAAACCAATAGACACTTTAAAATCAAATAATATTTTACATATATTCAAGTCAGTGTATCCTACAAATACAACTATATATCCTATTCATACAAATTCACACACTCAAGTACATACCCACGCAAACACACATACATGCCCTAACCATTTCATATCTATACATTCTCTAACAAAGTTATTTTGAGTTTTCGTTTGAAAGTATTGAGAGTTGGACTTTTGCGAATTTCTAAAGTGAGGTTATTCCAAATTATAGGACCTTTATAAAATGTAGAATGTTTAGAAACCATTGTTATAACTTTAGGTAAATGATAATTTGATGCAGATCTCGTATTATAATCATGATAATCCAAATTAAAAGAAAAGTAAGAGCATAATCTACCCGGAATTTTGTTTTTAGAACACATATACATGAAAATTGCAATATTATAATTATTCAAACAAAAAATATTGAGTATTTTCAAATGTTCAAAGATTGGTTTTGTATGAAGTATGAAGAGTGGGAAATTATTCTGACAGCCTTCTTTTGTAACAAAAACAATCTAGATACATAATAATCATTAGAATTAGCCCAAGTTATTTTGCAATAGTTTAAGTGTGGTAGAATAATAGCATTATACAACAATATTAAAATAGTCTGGGGGAAACTTTTTAGCTTGTTTCTAACACCAATGCTTTTAGATACTGTGTTGCAGATGACACCAATGTGTTCATGCCATGACAATCCACTATATGGTTACTCCTAAGAATTTCAATGAAGAGACTCTCTATATCTTGATTACCTATTTTAACATTAAAATCATATTCAACATTTCTTTTAGTAAAGACCATATATTTTGTTTTATTTACATTTAAGACCAATTTATTTACAAGTAACC
>JBAMJV010006741.1:0-54894 GCA_037951105.1 Echinarachnius parma | reverse complement strand
CTTTAATGTCACAGGAGTCAATCCAATGTACCTAAATATTCAAAATGCTGGTACCCATACTACCCACACAAAAAATACTTAACCGGGGGTCAAAATATTCACAGGAATCATTCCAATGTACCTAAATATTCAAAATACTGGTACCCATACAACCGTAAACCTGGGTGACTTTGGCCACCTTTTTAGAAGGATGTATTTTTATCAAGTCTCACTCTTTAGAACTAAGTTCTGATTCTATACATTACCCTATGAGAATATATATTTGAATCAATAAGAAATTTGTTCTAAAAAGTGAGGCTTGATATAGATATATCAATCTCAAAAAGTGGCAAAAGTCACCCCGGCGGCCAAAGTCACCCCTGGCGCTTTACGGTACCCGAACAAAAAATACTTTGTAAACCTGGGATCAAAATAGAATACCAAAATCATTTGGACTTGCAATGGGTTAATCCAATTTTCCTTTCCTTACCAGCATTTACGTGTATGATGATGATTTCATTGAAATTTATTATACCCCAAATTATGTGTTTTTTCCATGGAAAATTTTTGCATTTCTTCTTCAAATGCCATATCAACTCAAGGACAAAACAAGCATCAATCTTTCAACAGGAAGTGCATGTAACTTTCAAAATAATTTGGATAATAGATCTTTTAGACTTAGCCCAAGTATTTGTAAGACCACTCCTGAATGGTTTATTGATAAACATAAACTTCCCTTTCTGCACTCAGTGAAAGGATGTTTTTCAAACAATGGATATCTCTAAAAGTACAAAAGGGTATTATGAAATAATAGCAGTTTCAAGTTGATGAAATAAAGTAACCCATTCCAGACTTAGTATTCATGACATACAGTATCCAGGGCCCTGTTGCAGAAAGACATACGATCGATTGTATTACTTATAAATTGCAATTAATTATAAGTCAGAAAACTTGTGCATTTCAACCAATCAGATTTGCGCATTTAGTCACATGATCTGACTTGCAATTAAGTGTAACTTTATACTAGATTGCATCTCTTCCTGCAATGTATTTGGGGGACTTTTAATCCTTAAATTGGTTAATGACTTCCCATTTCCGTAACTCTGTGCAAGGATTTTTTTTCTCCAAACAATGGATCTCACCAAGTGCATAAAGATACTAAGAATAAAGCGCAGGTCAAGTCTGTAAATTCAACCCGTTCCAGACTATTTCATTTTGTTACATAGATCTCAGTTCAAGTATTTTTAGGACAATTCCGGAATGGGTTAACATCTTCCCTTTTCTGCACTCAGAAAAGAATTTTTGTCAAACAATGGCTCTCTCCAAGTGCAAAGGGTTAAAAAGTTACTTAAAGTCCTTCATATCATAACCATTCAAACAGAGATTCCATTAATTGACCAAATGTTTTTTTACAGGATAGATACAAAAAATAACAAAATACAAATATACAACATACAACATTATCTTACTCAAAGATCTGGTGACGGGTAATTTGCTAGTATTACAAATGTTTAAGAAATTCAGTCATGTATAAAATGTAGGATATACAGTGTAGAAGTTCAAACTCAGTACAGTACATTACTGACTCTGGCCAGTTTTTTTAGAAAGATGTCTTTTCATTGAGCCTCACTTACTTGAACAAAATCAACAAATGTTTTAATATTTTTGTTAATAATCTTTAAAATTATACATTTGTTCAAGTATAAAGTGAGCTTCAATGAAAATCCCGGGGGGGGGGGGGGGGGGGGGGGTCTATCCTCGTTGAAAGGGGGTTATCATGCGTGACCAAGAAAACGAGTAATTAGGGTGGTTTTTTACAATCAGGCGAGATACTCGAGTATCTCAAATAAGGTCTCAAAATCACCCAAAATCAGGAAAAAGTGTATCTCTTTTAGGCTGATAAATTACTCGTTTAGGGTCTCAAAAAGATGAATTACTCGTTTAGGGTCTCAAAAACTCAGCTTACTTGCTTAGGGTATCAATAATAGTTATCACTTGCTTTTAATAGGGGTTTACAAAAAAAAAGATTACTTGCTTAGGGTATCAAATGACTTGCTTAGGGGTTTACAAAAAATTGATTACTTGCTTACGGGGTATCAAAAATAGTTATAACTTGCTTAGTTAGGGAGTTACAAAAAATTGATTACTTGCTTAGGGTATCAAATTACCGATAATCATACTTACTTGGGGTGTATTTTTTGCACCACGCAAATACTCGTTTAGGGTGCTTTTGGCAAGTCCTTGGTCACGCATGATACCCCCCTTTCTATGAGGACAGACCCCCCCGGGATGAAAATACATCTTTCTATAAAAATAAATGGCCAAAGTCATCTCCACAGCCATAATCACCCTCGTTTACGGTATATAAGTTGAAAGCTTTAAAGATGAATAACAGTTTTGGGAAAGTAGCCGAAAACATCTATATTGATCAATATTTTGAATAAGTATTTAAATAGGGCTTGTGTGGTAAAATCCGAACCTAAGCATCGTTAAATACAGAAATATCGGAAGAAATCCAATACCCGCCCGTGAAATGTATAAATCCACCGCCCGTTCGCACCTGTCCGCGCCGCTAGCGCTGGGCTGGAGATATCGACAAGCTGGGGACCAGCCCGTATAGCAAACACGCACGCGGTCATTTGCACGTAGGCCCTTTACTTGCTTGCTTTCTTGTTAGCTGACTAGTACTTTTTGATTTGGGGGCTTCAAATAGCTCAAATGCAAAATATCGCTTGCAGGTTGAAGCCCCCCCCCCCCCCCCACCCCCAACAGTATTCCTGGCTACGTCATTGCTACCGATTACACATTGCTTGCTATTATTGCATAATTTGCACATGTTTGTTTGCACGTTCTTACATCACCTTAATCTGAGGTTGTGAACCGTTCAGTGATGGAGGAGAAAATCAGAAAACTAGGTCTAGTTTGTAGTTCCTTGTTTGTTCTAGTACTTTAGTAGCTGATTCACATGATGCAACAATGCCAAACAGTAGGTCCCTGGCACATCCATTCACAGGGTGGCACAAACATGTAATGTACACATACAGTCTTAGGTATTTGTTTTGTTCGATAACATTTCAGCGACTGTTACATTTCTCCTTCAAATCACACCATAAAGTGACCAAAGTTCCGAGAAAATAAGTCAATATAATCTGTGTCTGCCAAATAAAATCTGATTCTGCAACTATTGCATTTAATTCAGTTGACCCACAATAACTGACTGACTGAAGTAATATTTGTGTGAGTAAATAATTGGCGTTCTATGTTTTATTAACAGTACATTAATAACAATTTCAATCACGAACATACCAATTTTACAATTCACATTATTTATATTAAAAAGTTAAACTCATTCCTGTGCAAATTTAGCACATACGGTGGTGTCTATCTCCGATTCACTAGCCCTAGGCCACACGTCTACTATGCGTAGTAAAAATTACAGAAGGGGGCTAGTCCGCTGTTAACTCTGTGTGTTAAACTTTCCCTTCTCCATTCTATAAATGACGAGCGCCTGGCTAGAAGGCAGAAGGTACAATTTTTAAAGTCTTTGTTTATGCGTGTGATTCCAAAATAATAAATTTGCATTTTGTTACTCCCAAGATCCGACTTATACATTTTAGATAAATATAGAACATGATGCACCAATTTTACGATGATCTACACTCTACATTGAACAGCACTTGGCAGAAAAGATCTTATGAAAAATGGGTTTATTTGTATTTTGGCCTTAAAATGAGTGTAAAGCGTTATGAACATAAATTTGTATAAATTTACATGCTAATTAATTAATATGAATTAGTGTCAAGTTGTGTGTAAAATGTTGCTACTTTCAGTAGCTCAATTACCGTTCTAAGGCTTATACTTGTTAAGGCCTGTATTTAAAAGGAAGTTATTATGAAGCAGCATTCCAATGAAAACAGTGAATAATAGCATTAGGATGTGAGCCGTTGTTTCAACTACATGTAGTTTCCCCTCAGCAACAGACAAACATGTGGTAGCTACATGTACCAACTAACTAACAAGGACATACATGTCTGTAGATGTATCCTGGGTGGTATGCCAAAATACACAATAGGAGTTTCCCCCTAAAACAAACTACCACTTACCGAGCTAGAAACTTAATGTTTTAATGTTCAGTCAAAAATGTAATGTAATAATGTACAACGTGCCCAGTGAATGGGCAGCCTTCAAGTACACAAGTAATTGAATTCATTTCATCTTGAGGAATGCTTTTCACCTTATTTCATCTCTGCAGGAGACAAACGGCTTAGTATACAACAATGTACAGTGAATCAGAACTCGACACTAGCACTTGCCCAGGGCAAGTAAACAATTATGTTGGCAAATCAAATTTCAAAATAGTCTAGTTTGGTTGCCTCATCAAGAAACTACATGCAACATAAATTCTGATTTTCCATTTAGAAACCGTAATTCTCAACTCATCTTGAAGTATTGTGGGCAAGTAAATATTCTGTTCAGACTTTTTAAGTAAAATTTAAAAAAATTATGATTTACTTGCCCGACCAGCCAGTAAAGAAAAGGGTTAGTGTGGAGGCTTTATTTTAAAGGGTACCACCACACAAACATAATATTCTTATAAATGAAAGGTAACATCTTTAGTAATCCATTCCATCAAAAAGTTCAGAAAAATATGTTTCCAGAAAAAGAATATATAATTGGAAAACGCATCACCATTCTAAAGCATGCATTCATGGGTCTGCATACATGTACGAAGACTACCTTTGTCCAGAGTGAACGAATCGTCTGGGATTCTATTGTTTCCAAAGGTATGCGTGAATAGAATTCGCGCACTCGCAAATAATTTAGTGCGTACGGAACCATGCAATAATAATGGTTCCGTAAGTGGTGGTAATTAATTGCATTGTTTATGAATTACACAACCCTTTGCAAAATGCTGGGTATCTATTTCATATCACAAAACGGTACCAAAACATATAATTATGAATTGTTCTTTGCCTGGTGGTCCCCTTTAATACACAGTATCAGGACAGGTAAAGACTACTAATTATGATATGGAGGGTATCTGTAGTTAAATGCAATCCAGCAAATTTCAGCATGCCATTTCAATGATGGTGTGTAAAATGTACATGATAAGCAACTATCCCTCATTAAAGGACCTCATTAATTATTGTCTTACAGTTCAATCCAATTTATTTCAACAAATTTTAAAGTGCTATTTTAATGCCTATGTAGCAAACTTATGAAAATTTACGTTCAAATTATCCTGGCCTGTTCCTATCATGTACAAAATGTATGTAGACTCAGCATGATGTACACAGCTGTGTACATCATCATAGTGATTCTTTTTGGGGGGTACATATTTGACCAGGGTCCGGTTGCAGAAAGAGATACAATCGATTGTAAGTCAGAACCTTTGCGCATTTCAACCAATCAGATTTGTGCATTTAGAACACATAATCTGACTTACAATTAATTGTAACTTACAATCAATTGTATCTCTTTCTGCAATGGGGGCTATGTCATACAATACACTCTACGTATGTATTGTACATGAATATTCCAACCAAATGTGTACATACAAATTGTACAATACAACAATGTTTGTAGGTTAAAATACCAAAATGCTTTGTTTGAAATCATTTTTAACACACAAAGTATACATGTTGTTAAGTGTGCACATTCAGGAAATAAAAAGTACCACAATCTCTGAAAGTTTAAGTACAGTTCTGGCTAACTACATGTACATGACTATTTGAAAATAGCAAAATGTCTTTTTATAATAAAGGAATCATTTAGGCAACGTCTAGTGGACAATCCCACATGTCTTGTAAACAAAATGTTAGCAGTAAAATCTTGTCACAAAATTGTATGTTTTCCCTTTATCCAAGTTCAAAATGTTTTGTTGAAAATTGAAATATGAACTACAAACATAGCGTAAGTTTGGGGAATAGAAAAGTGTGGTTCTTCTGTTGAAGAAAAATTAATGAGCAGTTGTCCAAATATGTGTCAATGCATTGACAATTTGAATCCCCACTACATTTACCAGCTTTTTACAAAGAGCACTGGTTTTTTCATTTAAAGACTGGTTTTGCTCACATTTTTTTAGAGATAATTTATTCCTACCATTCAGTTTTTCATACATCAATTTAATTTCATACATCAATTTAAATTAATTTATTTCTAAATGTTGCCAATGAATACCCTTGAAATACTTTAATACAATTACTTAATGAAACTTTAGAAAATTACAAAACCTTGTTCATAACATTTTTGGTTACAAAATTGGTAGTTTTTACTTTCTTGATAGATTCAAGAGTTTTTATTATGTTTTAAAAAGACAAATATTAGATAAAATGGCATGGTAAAACTCTACTTCTTAAATTCAATTTCAATTTCAATTTCAACATTTTATTGTGACCAACTCAATGGAAAATTGTCTTGGGTTCACAAAATCACAATCCATAAATCAAGACATATTAAATAAAAACATCTGAACATCAACATTTAAACATGAACAATTATTAAAGAAAGGGCAAGTAAGTGGAGAGCAAGATACACAAAACCTAGAATAGGGAAAGGGGAAAAAGCAAAAGCAGAGAAAAGGGAGAAAGAAAATAGAAGGGAAAAGGAGCAAGTCAATAGGAGAGAGGGATACATTAAGACATAATAATAAATAATATGGCCGACTGACTATAACTGTGACTGCCCAGGGTGAAATTCCCATTGACTATATTACCAATTGAAATCAATTGGTACCAACTGAAATCAATAAGTACCAATTGAAAATTACCCATTGAAAATTACCAATTGAAATCAA
This sequence comes from Echinarachnius parma, assembly GCA_037951105.1. Taxonomy (NCBI): domain Eukaryota; kingdom Metazoa; phylum Echinodermata; class Echinoidea; order Clypeasteroida; family Echinarachniidae; genus Echinarachnius; species Echinarachnius parma. Next base: position 48,119 of record JBAMJV010006741.1, on the reverse strand, counting down.
TTGGTAATCAAAGAGTATACGGAAAATGAAACAATGCATGGGTACCAATTGAATTCAATGGGTACCCATTGAAACCAATGCCAATGCCAATGGGTACCAATTGAATTAAGTTTCAATTGGTATGTCAATTCATAGAATTCAATGGGTACCTGAATTCAATGGGTACCCATTGAAACCAATGCCAATGGGTACCCATTGAATTCAGTTTCAATTGGTACCAATTAGAATTTCAATGGGTACCCATTGGTTTCAATGGGTACCAATTAGAATTTCAACTGGAATTTCGTCCTGGGTGTCTGTGAGTGACACTAGTGAATACTAGTACAAAATATGTGCAAACATAGCACTAGCAGATAAAATATGAGGTAAGAAAAAATGTATATTTATTCATAATCCAGTTCTTGACCAAATTGCTTGGTGTGAAACATAAATATAAATATATTATTAATTCATTGATTTTTCTAGACTGTCTTGAATTTTATTAAATCGATCAAACAATGAATCACAACCCAGAAAATATAAAGACGTCAAATAATTTCAAGTTTGAACTGAAATGCAAGCCAATATCATGAACGTGAACGGGATCAAATTCGCCATCATGTTTAAAAGCAATTTTAAATAAATTGAAATTATGGTAGCGGTGACGAGCAGAGTCGATGCCGATTGCTGGCTGAAGCTAAATCAGTAAATGAATATGTGCGAGGCGAATCATACAAGATTTCTACATGTAACTAACAAATTATTTAACGCTTGGGACTAAGCCGTCTTGTCTTTATACCACAACCAGAACAAACAGTCTGCTACAAAAACAGGCATCTAAACAGATTGATAGTTTATAGACAAATTAAAAATGGATCAAAATCAAAATCAGCTTACCATATTCATATTCATTCTTGGGTCGTCTTCTATTTTTCCTCACACAAAACGAAAATGGACTAAATTAAGAACAGAAAACTTCAAAAATGTCACACCAATCGGCTCCGGCAGCTGGATCGAAATTCTGTAATAATCGATATGTAAGGCCTTTTAGTGTTATACAAAAACAGAGCAATTGGAGTCTTACTTCTATGGGCCATATATGCAAACACGCGCGTGTTGATTTGGGCATAATATGCCTTTCATAGCTGGACGCACGTCATCAGCGGAGGTATAAAATACGAAAATAGTTGGAGGAACTCGAACTCGTACGGGGTCAAGTCTCAAGATACAAGCAAAATAATAGCTATCAACCATTCCACTAAACGTTTGAAGATATGATAGAGTAAGTGAGAATATATAATTTTAAAAATCAGAATCAGAGGATTTCAGAGACGAAGAACAGTCGACTGGATCAATTCAGGTGAACTGCAATGGTTAGACAGTTAGAGGGTATATTATGCAAAGGGGAAGTAATAACATACAGTATCTGATCGAGGGAAAATGCCCCCTAATAAAGTTAGAGAATCAATAAAAGACAAAAGGAGACAATTACAAAAAATTAAAGAAATACATAGAGTGTGTCTTGACTGTATCTTATGTGCCCCCGATTAATTTGAACGGATGCATTCCCCTCCCTTTTCTGTGTTTCCGTGCACTCTCTCGCAGAGGCTCATTTTCTGCTCTATAGCCATAACCATGATACGTATGCAACGTTATGATTATTGATGTTTTATGTAAGTTTTATTCTGTTTAACTTCTTTACTGAGTGACTTCACTTAATTGGAAAATGCATAATTGGCGTAGCTATAGAGGGGAAATCCGGGGTCATGTGCATCACATAACTTTACAAACTATAAAATAAGGGGGAACGTTCATGAAAATGACAAAGAAAGACACAGAGTGTGCTCCAATGATTTGCGCGAGTCCCCCTCCCAGTATATAGGAGGAAGAGAAAATAGGTACTGACATAAAGAATATAAGCTAGTTTTGACAGAAGAATAGACAAATAAATCCCTGCAATCTGCATTTACAGTGTCCCAAAATCGCGGGAACATAATTTAAAAGCATTACAGCGGGCGAAACTGTGGACAAATTAAAATACGAAAGATACTGTTTCCTTATTCTCAATCGGGTAAGATGGATGGTGGGATATCATAGAAGTTAGAACCGAAATAGTGATTTTATAACAAAAGCAACGGATAAGTAATATACGTCTATTATCATGGAGAGGTAGGTGGTATTTGCAAAATATCATAGTCTCTCTTCGTACGTCATAGTATTATTTGCAACATTATATGAAAAACAAAACCAAGTAAAACGTCCGCGGTCTTTGAACTGCTTCAAGAGAATGAATGTGATTTTTCTGAAACGGAAGCCAAACAGGGATGGCTTATACACAATGCACAAAACAAACGTCTCAAAATAAAAAGATTTCTTGAATTAGTAACCCTCCTAATAAATCCACACATTCTAGAACATTTCAAACTACATACTGCAGTGTTTTGACCAAGTAAGATCATTTACAAAAAATCTTCCTAAATATTCATAGGAGGTAACAACTTCAAGTTCTCGATCATTAAAGGGATAGTTGAGTATTGGTCAAACTTAACTTTAGTAACCAAAACCTGCACCATTACGGTACAAAGTATAGTTATAACTTCACCATGCTCGAAAAGTATACACAATTACAAACGACTAAGTAAAACCCCTGTTATCATTCCAAAAGAGCCGTTACAACTCAAGAGGGCGCTATTTAAAACAAATCATCATGGTTTTAGCCTTTTTTCATACAAAATTGTGCATTTAATGTTTGTTAAAATAATGATTCAATAGAGATATCATCAACGACTTTTTAAAAACCTATTCTGATTTTTTTCAAAGTAGTCTTCGAGCATTTTTTGAAATTTTCTAAAAAGTCTAAATATCGCCCGGTGATTGCCGGTGAAAAACATTTTTAATAAAAATATATTTATGGATATTTCAGCCGTTTCTGAACCGATTTTGATCAAATAAAGTTTATTCTGTCATTAAAATTGTATGTTCTTTCGAATTTGACGGTCAGTATTTCATTATCACAACAAAATATCGGGGGGCACTTCGGGAAATACCAATACTCAACACTAAAAAGGCCGGGGGGGGGGGGGGCCATAATGCCCCCCCCCCCCTCCGCGATTTTTTGTATTGCTCCAAAACACGGTAGGATGACGCGCCGCTGCTTGGTGACTTTTTTGGGGGGTGGGGGGGGGGGGGGGGGTCTTGCGCATATTTTAAAACAAAAATTTTGAAAATCGGACCTACCGTTACGATGTCACAAGACCTTTTGTCTATGCATGTCAGCCCGAAAATAGCTCAATTTCGTGATTTGTGTACAAAACATATGGCAATATCAGTTTTCGTAAAAAGAGGTATATCATTGGTTATTTGGTCTTGTTTACATTGTATATGTTTGTTTTGGGGTTCAAAATAGTTGAATTATAGTTAGAAATAAAATAAACAACAAAAACAATACAATACATAAGTTTAAAAAAACAAAGAAATGACATAAGAAATTATAAAAACAATAGAAAACTAGGGAAGAACCTGGCTCTTCCAATTTTTTTTGTCGTATTATTATTCCAAATGCTCTAAAGAATATATGTAGTGAAAACCAATGTATAATTATGAAGAATATATGATTTATGGGTAAAAATATGAATTTTATGACCTTATTTGCATAAATTACCATAAATATGCAAATTAATGAATTTAAAAAAAAATTAAAATTACCATTGTATTCTATACACTTCACTTGTCATGCGTGCAAATTTTCACGGCGATCGGCCGCTCCGCGGCCGAGATCTTAAGGGGGGGGGGGGGGGGGGGGGCCATAATGCCCCCCCCCCGGCCATAGGAAGACCTAAAATAGCCCGGCCTTTTTAGGGTTAATACAATACACATTTAATATTACTTAACGCGATCTAGTTACATTTAAGAGTGTTTAATTCCATTAAATTATCATTACACCAAGTCTGGATCCCGTCTGGATAGAATTTTAGACCAATTGTAAAATATCACAGTCGTTTTGTGTATTAATTGTGCGATAAAGAACAGTGTCGTCTGCATAATGGGGCAATGAAGAGAGAGGTGAAATACAGTTTGGGAGATCAGCTGAATTGGCATTTACAATTACATAATAGGATAACAAAAATATAGAAGCATCAATGATATCCATATTGGCTGTATAAAACTAATTTAGGCCTAAGTATGAAGAAAAAAAACAATGAAATATAATTGATTTCTATGTCATATTATCATTTAATTATACAAAGAGGAATGTATGTAATTTTGTTGAAATAATATAATCAAAATATACCAAATTCTTTATCTAATACAATTAGAGAGGTTCAATCACCTATACAATTATTTATTTGGAGGAATACGAAGTTACATCACAGAAATAAACGGTACGTATTATTATCCCTACACTGTCTGCACCTGGTCGAAAGAGGGAGACATTGCACTTTGCACAGAGAATGCGTCCATGTTTTAGCAAATTTAGGTAAGTCCGACGTGTCTTTAGATTGAAAATGTGACAGTTTGGGTGGTCTTATTGATTGGTTAAATGCTACATTACATTTGAATGTATCTTGCAATAACTTCGCATGAATAAGATTATTTGTGAGTGGTGTGAACGCTTATTTCCTTTCAAGGGTTTGACGCGTCGTACGAGTTGAGGGTCAAAAGCCAATGTCCCACATGTGTATTTTGGTGTGAGTGGAGATCTTGTTTTCCGGATCTTTGTTTTCTGGAAATGAAACTCCTTCTTCTTCTTCCGTATATAGTGCAGACTAGTTTATGACTGAAGATTAACACACTGTTGTGTGTGGTGCACATACAGTCGATGGGGAACGCAAACAAAATCAAACAAAACAAAAGAAAAACGAGACGGCACAAATGATTAATCAAGTTAAAACACAAACAACAAGTCATGATGATTGGGGGGGGGGGGGGGGGGGGGGGGCACCCCAGAGAGGTCCCCTATCATTACGCTAGTACGAATAGCTTCCATGTGTACAAAGCCTATGGAGCTACCGTACAGTACATAGGTATATTACGATTAACTGTGATCAGCGCCGTCCGTAGGACGGCGCTGTGAAGACGAGACAACAAATTTGAAGAAATTTTGCGACGGGTGGTTTCAAGAACTTTACATCTATTATTTTTTTTTTTTTAGTTCTAGACATGAATTAAACCTTCAACCTACCTTGCTTGCTATTTAATTTGTTGCAAAAGAATGATAACTTACCTCAAATTGATGATGATGATGATGATGACTGTTATTTCCTTCGTCTTTGTTCGCTGCATGCAATGTCAGGTGACCGAAAACTCATCGGCAATGCATAGCGCATGCGCGGGGCGATATACAGGGGTACGGTGCATTGCAATGCCGACAAGTTTTTGATCACCTGATATTGCATGCAGCGAACAAATTCGGAAACCATTTTCGTCACTTCTGTAATCTTGCCAGTTTTATAGTAAATTTCAGTATAAATAAAACGAATGGAGCATCAGATTTGGATCATTGATGTCCATGCATAACATAATTCGTAAGTATAAACCGAGATATGTTATTTAAAGTATGATATTGTGTGTTTTTAAAACTTTTTTTATAAGTGTGTTTGCCGTTAAAGCCTATAAAGTGTTACCATCACACCTCAGTATGCCAGGCGCCGTACTACGTACGGCGCCTGGTTAGGTTATATTACGATCAATTATTTACCTTAAAACTACAGAAAAGCAACTTGCCAACCCTCTTCTTGTATCTTGTCTTGGCATTCCTTTAGGACAATTAGATGTGTTATTTTCCCCTAAAACTGCTTGGAAAGTAGTATTTTCACACTTTCTAATGCCTCTGCGTCCTCATGTTGTGATGAATTTTAAAATGTCGTGCAATCAACAACCATTTTCAACATGTATGTAACCTCTCCAACATGTATTTGTCTCGTGTCTAGTCTCTACTGCACTGAGGGTGCCCACAGCATGCATCACAAAAAGAACAGATGCTGATCTAGAGCATCCATTCTTTTTGTCACGCTGTGGGCACATCTCAGAGAATGCAGTTTCTCTTTAATGTGTTTCATTTATTAGCAGGATACACAATATACAAATAACAACCATTATCATCATGTAAATGTACGTTTCTCTTTAATGTTGTTCTTTGTAGTCTTTTACGATCTGGAAATGCACTATTCTCAAACATATATGTACATGTACAACAAGCTGTACTCTGTAGTCAACAATCCCCACGAACAGGAAGCTCTTCAGGATGATCCAACGACAATCACCAAATGGGCAGACTTATGGCAACTTATGGCATTTGTGGGCGCATCCGTCTTCCTTCGGACATCGGCTGAAAATGGCCGAATGTGCACGGCCCTCAGCGGCGATCACGCGTACATGCTATCGCCCATGATCAATGGGATTTACACACAGAAGCGTCGCGTAACCGTAGAGCTCTATGCACGTAACCAAAACGTCGCTATGCAAGCATTGTGTCTGTACTATGTAATTGTGGCGGTAGAGGGCGCACTCGGACTCTGACAAGAAAAATACTGAGCCGCCATTACAACACAGCAAGCATGCTAGAAACGGGCTAGAAACGTTGATGTTTCTTTGAAAATGGGCTGATTTTTCCCCTTTTGCCAAAATTTTGGATTTTTCAAGTGGCATCTGGAGTAAAATGTTGAGTATGCATTAAACATATGTCTGAGACTTAGAAGGTGAAGCATAATGTTCATGATTTTGCTTTCTGAAGATACGATAATTTGTTCATAAATGTGAATGTTAAGTTCATGCACGTAAGTGAATGGCAATGGGTGTATGTGTGCCTTTGCCCATGTTCTCGCTGATATCGCACAACGCCATAAAACAAATTTCAGATATCAACAACGTTGCAGAGGGGCAAATAAGTTAGGTAAAACTTTAAGCCCACAACAAGGTATGTTACAAGGTATGTTATGTATGTTTCTCTTTAATAATTAATGTTGTTTCCCTTTATTATGTTCATTGCAGTGTTTCATGATCTGGAAGCGCACTGTTCTCAACCTCATCTAAAGAGGTCAGAGGTCAGCAAGATGATTGACATTACGGTCAAAACCCTTGATTCGCAATCGAGGCAGTTCTCGATCGAGGAAGAGGTAAGTGGAAAAAACACTGACGTAGCTGAGCTGAGGGGGCCAACCATTCTTTTTTGCCAAAATGATTCCCTTTTTTAAAAACATAACTATGGCATTCCCTTTCAGACAAACCCATTTCCTTTATCCATTACCATAAAGCCTTAGAACAAGGTACAAGAGAAAAGTGAAAGCTCCAAGCGATTTGGTTGATTTTGACAAAGTCAGTAGATCACTAAACTAAGTGTAATTTATCAAGAGAATTCAGGAGAGGAAATATACGGGGGTTGAGGGCGTTTTTGCCCCGTAATTTTCCAAATAGCCCCCTAAATTCAGTAGGTAGCCCTTAAAATTACCATAGGGTATTATGTATGTTAAATATTTTGTGATATCCATCAGATTGAAAAAGTAGCCCCCTAAAATGAAAAATTAATTCCTGCCAATGCTGCAAAAGATATTACTACTTGTTCATACAAATAATGCTAGTTTTTTGTTGGGTTTTTTTTCCAGCTGACTGTGAAGGAGTTCAAGGAAAAGATCTCAGCATCAGTGGTAAGATCAAATCCCTTAACTATCTCCTTAAAGGGATCTAGTAACTTTGTTGATATGTGCAAAACGTAATTAGAGGTTGGTAAAATGTGTATTCTTCTGATCTGATATGTCCACTAAGTAAAAAATGGCTGAGTAATGAGCGGAAATGCAAAGTGATATTTGCTCACTCATTGCACTAACTTTGTACATGGTTATGTTTCACAGTTTTATCAGCAATGTTCCTTATAAACAATCAAGTATAGAACATGGTTGGTTTGAAATGGTTACCGTAAAACTCCGTGTATAAGACGCACTTTTTTTCCATCGGAAAATTTTCAAAGTGGGGGGTGCGTCTTATACACAGGTACAGCCCAAAAAAAAAAAAAAAAAATTTAAGAAATTTTTTTTGGGGGGACACCCGGTAGTCATGTTTAATGCATATTAAACTGGTCTAGGGCATGACAAGAGCTTGATATAAGGGGGAACATTTATCAAAATATATCTTTTTCCTACATAAATTATAGTGGTTAGCAAAACAAAATGCAAGTTTTTAAGCAGTAACACTGCTACTAATTGAATATTCAGATATTCATGAGTAGCAGCACTCATTTAATATTCAATTTTCTAAACAGTGGTTATACATTTTTCTCTACAAAAAAGTTATTAATGAATTTAGTATTTTGCATATTTAATGAGCATTGCTACCTCATGAATATATGAATATTCATGAAAAAAAAATATTCTAAAAAAAAAAAAAAAAAATTTTTTATTTTTTAAATTTTTTTTATAGAAAGTTGGGGGTGCGTTTTATACACGAGTGCGTGTTATACACGGAGTTTTACGGTAAGTGTGATATTTTTGTCTATGAACAGGGCATATCGGCCGCCACACAGCGTCTCATCTTCTGCGGCAAAGTCTTGAAAGACGAGCGAAAACTGCGTGAATATGACCTTCACGGCAAGGTCATGCATCTTGTCGAGAAGCCGCCTCCACAGCCCGCAGGGGCCGGGGGCGCCTCCACCAGTGCCACCAGGCCACCAGGGGGCGCAGCCCAGGCTGGCAGGGCTGGATCTACCGCGGGGAGGGCCACGCCCCAGCCAAACCTCGGCAGCTCTACCGAGGTGAATGTAAGTCTTTTTAAAAAGGGTACATCAGAGGAATTTCAAAAAATGTTCCACCCTACCTCCCTAATGAATAAAACTAGTGTGAAACAAGCTCAGTATTGAATGGGTTTATGTTGTTGAATAATTTCCCATTTTGTTTTTCTATAAAATAAAAAAAAAAAACATGAAATTAATGAGTTTATTTGATCAATGATTGAAAAAAACAAATATTTGCCTCCAGTATAATCATTTCTCTCTATAAAAAAAAAAAAGTATCAATTTTCCAATGAGGCATTTTTTCCAGTCCATATAACTTATTTTTTAACCGAGATGACATTTTTCTTTTCCAGAACATTGTTCAGCAGATCCTGGGCTCCATGGGTGATCTTGGGCGCAATGCTAGGGTGACTTCACAGGCTTCCGTAAGTTATAGGATTCAATTACCAAATTATTGATTTCATCATAATAAATTCAACTACTCAAACGGTTCATTCATGTTAGAAGGATGGTTAGCCGATGTACAAAAAATTAGGTTGAAATTGAAGTCTAAGTAGTAAATCTTCACCACCAAACTCTAATCAAAATAAAATTATAACATTGGTTGCTGTAATCTCTAATAACATAATTTGTCTATATCTCTAATATCTCAGTAAATTTTTTCTTAGTATTACAGTCAAAGTTGCCTTACAAACCATCCATATAACAGGGCTTGACACTCGCACTGGCCCGCTGGCCCGGGACCAGCGAAATTGCACTTTGGGCCAGCACAAATATATAGACAGGTTCCTCAACAGCTTTCCACTCTGCAAGGGATCACTTTTGGTGGCCACTATTGGCAGGTGACCTCTATAGGCAGGTTCCACAACAGCGTTCCACTCGGCAAGGGATCACTTTTGGTGGCCACTATAGGCAGGCCATTTGTTTGTCCTTGGCAGCAAGATGACTTCTCAGTGGATGTGTCATCTTTGGACCATCCTATGAAGTATGAACCTGTTTAAAGAGAGATAAGGGACCTCGAGCTTTTTTCTGACATATCACATCCTTGGACAGTCTTGATAGATAGTTTTGGCTGTTTTGACTTTTTTGATTTGTTTTGTCCTTGCAGCAAGATGGGTCTTCAGTGGACGTGCACATCAACCTTGGCCCAGTCCTGCCAGCGGTGGCGCTACAGAGCGAGGCTCACATGCTGATGTTCAACATCCTCTCCATGATTCACCACGTGGATAACCTAATCAACAGACTTGAGGTAAGATGATATATATTATCAGGGCTGGGTCCCGTTGGAGAAAGGGATACAATCAATTGTAAGTTACAATTAATGTTTAGTCAGAAAATGTGCGTGTTTCAGCCAATCAGATTTAGAACACATGATCGAACTTACAATTAATTGTAACTTACAATCGATTGTATCTCTTTCTGCAATGAGGCCCTTGACTTTAGTGATGGCCTGGGTGGCAGTGGTCAATGATCAAAAGTAACCTTTTATCCTTGTGGGCCAGTCGGGCGAGACAAATCAAGATTTCTCTTATTGCATTGCCCTTAAATACAAATTAAGTGTCCCCAAGCAGAGATATTTATTTTTATTTATTTATTTGAATATATTTATACAGGATGACATGGTCAGTATACACTTATGATGTTATGATGCATAACAAATCATTAACAAATCAATTCCGGCAAGGAGAATTCTGCATTAATTAAATTCAAAACATTCATGGTAAACAGGTACATGTATTTTACTTGTACTTTTGTATATGAGCTGCTGTTTTATACAACAACCCTAGAACAGTTTATTCTTGGTTATTCAGAACAGCGATTTGTTAAGAAAAGATTAGCATCACTTAAATTTATTATTCAACCTTACTACTGATTTAATGCCATCTTGTTGTTTCCCGATTTGCATCAGGTAATACATCCCACAACAGAGGGTGCCGTCAATAGACCGGCTAGCGAGCAGGGCAGGCGCGAGACGACCACCGGCCAAGCCACGATCACAACCACCAACAGCTCTTCATCCTCGTCATCATCAACGGGACAAACCCCCTCGACCTCTTCCTCCACATCCTCCACCTCATCCACCACCACTTCGTCAAAGCCCTCCAAGCCTGAACAAAATTCGACATCATCCTCCTCTTCGTCGCCATCATCGTCCGCCTCAGCTGATCAACCACCACCATCCCGTAGTTCGTGGTCGCCCATGGAAGTCGATTGCCCGGTGCACAGTGGTGGTCATGGTACCGCTTCAGCTGGATCTGCTACACCGCAGTCGACTTCATCCGGTGCGTCATCGTCGACATCATCTTCGACATCATCCTCGACATCAACATCAGCATCTACAAATGCCCCAGGCTCCTCCCCCGCCGTTGCTACACCCCAGTCAGCCCAGCCGCAGACCCAGGCCCAGGGGCAAGGAGGCTCGACCGGCCAGCACTTTGGTGGTGGCAGCCATACATCCACGACTAACACGGGTGGCAGAAACTCGCAGACGACGGGGACTCAAACAACTCCGACCACCCAGAGCAACAGGTAGGACTACTTTCTCTGCCCCTTTTCCTCCTCCTCCCCCCCCCCCCAAAAAAAAACAACAACACAAAACAACAACAACAACAACAACAAACAAACAAACAAAAAACAAACAGAATAAGGAAGAAAATAAAAGAAAAAGAAAAGGCAAACAAAGAGGGTATTGATAAACAAATATCAGGATGAATGACAAGAAAACTACATGTGAATTATATTAACAAATTTGTAAATTGTTAATTCTTCGCTCTTCCCAGATCATGTGAGAGTCACATTTCATGGAGAATTCTACATACTTTACAGCACATAACATGGCAAATAGCATTCACAATTTCCGTTGCTTCTCATGAAACTCAGTAAGTGGATTCTTTTATATTCAAATTAATTTTGCATGCAAGTGTGAACTCATGGCCTCCAATTAACCATATCAGGATTTCCATGAACTTATACATTTTCATTTACTTATTCACTTATTGTTTCAGATATCCTCGAATCAGCACGCTGGTCGGTGGACTTGACGAGCTGCAGCGGCTATGGCGACGGTTCAACCCCCACCTCCAACGCTACCAGGAGCTACTACGCACTGACCCAACATTTACTCTTGTAAGTTCTAAGCTTAATTAATATGTTTTAAATGGTTTGATTTTTGATATAACACATTTTCCAGAGAACCCAGCCTTAGAAATTAAAGGCCATGTCTTTACTGGGGCAAGAGAAAATATGGGAAGATGAATGGGAAGAGTATTAGTCTAGCAATCCAGAGGTGTCAGGGGGGGGGGGGGGGGTGTTTCACAAAGATCCTAAGTTGAACTTAACTCTAAGTTGGACTTAACAATTATGGAAAGCCATTTGTAGCCTTTAAATAAAACATATTCAAAAGCAAACAAAAAACAAACAAACAAGTATTTGAGACTTCCAACAACAAAATATATCAATTATTGCAAGGCTCCTTGATAATAACAAATACAACTGATTTTATCAATCTGTATGCCTTTTCAAAAGAAATGTTTCAAAGAATTTACAGAGAAACTAACGGCTCTCCATAATATTTAAGTCCAACTTAGAGTTAAGTTAAACTTAGGATCTTGGTGAAACACCGCCCAGGTCAAGCCCCATTTTCTTTGCTCATTTTCATTTAGTTAATCTATTTATGGTTAATTTCCTCTATGTTTGAGTTTCTGTAAGCCAGTTTAGTAGACAATTTGAGATTTGGAGGCCAAAGCTTTCTATCCTTTCATCATCTTCATCAATGGCATGTTGAAAATCCTCGGTCTTGGCTTCGAAAATTTTCTATGGACACCCCCCCACCCCCCCCCCCCCCCCCCCCCCCCAGTTTATATAGTACAGTTGCCTCTTAAAAAGCTCTAGTACCTATGTTTATTATTTGATTTATTTGATTTTATATATTTATTTTCAACAATCTCATAGTACAAATAATTATTCAAATTATAAAGAAATTATTGCATTCATTAAACATTAAATATTGAAGGGCTGATAAAATGTGTATTTCTGTGATCTAATAGTCCACTGAGTTTTACATGAAAAATTCCATGTTAAATGAATGTCATATGAGTAATGAACTGCCATAAATGTACATGGTCTTTTTTAATCTTCATCCGCTAATCAGGTCCAGGACCGGCAGCAGGCCCAGACCATGGTCAACCTGTGCAACCAAGTGTTCCACACACTGGGCCACATGCAGCACGCCTTCTCTGAATTCATGCTGGACCTCGGAACGCAGCCCCCTCGATGTGTACGCGCCCCAGCACCCCCGCCTGCCGGCCCCCAGGTGCCATTTCAGGTATGTATGAGTGAAATATCACATTGAATAGGTAGTAGTTTTCATTGAATAGATTGTGTCATTGTTTAGATTTTTTATTTTTATATAATATAATATCACATTCTCTGAGATGTGTATGCTCCACTGTCCCCCTTACTCTAATCGTGATATTTTAGAAAGATCCATTTGACTGATCAACATCAAACTTGGTTACTGTATATATTTTAATGAACTGAGTGTACTTAAATGTGGGTCCAAGCTCTCAGGGCTCATATACCCTTATAGAATAAACATTACCCTTATCCCGTAACTTTCCTTTATTAGATGGGTGCCGTGCCTACCCAGCCACAGCCCGTACAGGTGACAGTACGCAACCTCGTTAGCAGACCTGCAACGTCTTCTTCGTCCGACTCAACGGCCAGTTCCACTGCCGCTTCGGCACAGCCTCAGACTAGGACGCACACATTTGTCACTGTTGCTGCAGGTATTGTGTTTATTCTGGATTATTTTCGTTTGAAAACAGAAACAAATATAGATATCTTGCTTGTACTCATACCGATGAATGTACGCAACCTTGGTAGCAAACCTCCAATCACTGACATCGTTTGGCAGAGAACTCTTCTTGTTCTTTAACTTAACCCTAATAGGGCCGGGGGGGGGGGGCCATAATGGCCCCCCCCCTCCGCGATTTTTTTTATTGGTCCAAAACGCTGTACGATGACGCGCCGCGGCTTGGTGGCTTTTTTCTATCGGGTCTTGCGCACATTTTAAAACAAAAATTTCGAAAATCGGACCTACCGTTACAAAGTCACGTGACCTTTTGTCTATGCATGTCAGCCCGAAAATCGCTCAATTTCGTGATTTGTGTACAAAACATATGGAAATATCAATTTTCGTAAAATGAGGTGTATCATTAGTTATTTGGTGTTGTTTACATGTTATATGCTGGTTTGGGGGTTCAAAATAGTTAAATTATAGTTAGAAATAAAATAAACAACAAAAACAATAAAATACATAAGTTAAAAAACACAAAGAAATACATAAGAAATTAACAAAACAATAGAAAACATAAGGAAGAACCGGGCTCTTCCAAAAATTTTTGTCGTATTATCATTACAAATGCTCTAATGAATATATGTAGTGAAAACCAGAGTTTAATTATGAAGAATATATGATTTATGGGTAAAAATATGAATTTCATGACTTATTTGCATAAATTACCATAAATATGCAAATTAATGAATTTTTCAAAATGTTTAAAAATTACCATTGTATTCTATACACTTCACTTATCATGCGTGCAAAATTTTACGGCGATATCTTAGGGGGGGGCCATAATGGCCCCCCCCCCCCCCCCCCGGCCTGATGAAGACCTCAAATAGCCCGGCCCTTTTAGGGTTAAGCAGAGCCTTTTTTTTTCTTATCTTTTTTATATTCACAGACAAGGTATAATATATTTATTAAAATTGTCAGGGATGAAGCTTATTTTCTTTTTTTAATGTCTCTATGAGACGTTTCCCAAATTTGTTATTCAGCTGTAATTTGGAAATGAGTTTGTAGCGCCCTGGAAAAGCAACTCGAATAGAATGGATGGTACAGAAAAGAATACAGATTAACAATGCTCCTTTTTAAAATTGTTTGACTTGTTGCAGGTGGTGGTGGTAGCAACAACAACCAGGGAGAACAGCAGAGAGCTGGCACAGCCTCCACAACAACATCATCTTCTTCATCATCGTCGACGACATCATCAACATCATCCTCGTCGACACCGACCTCTCAGCCAACATCTACAACTACCACCCCTGTTCAGCCCCAGGCTGGGGCCCAGAGCCAGAACCAGAACCAGGGCCAGAATCAAGGCCAGGCGCAAGGCCAGGGACAGGCGCCACAGGGCCAGCAACGTCCCGGTTTCCCCGCCTTCCCTCCAGGAATTTTCCCGGGTCTACCGGCAGGACTCATGTTGGGTCCCGGGATGCCCCTACCGCCGGGTGTCACCATACAGAGAACGACAAGTAAGCAAAGGCTCATCGTTCAGATTCATGATTTATCAGTGTTGACTGAAATAAAGCATGTACATGAACCTGACTTGGCAGTATCATGTCTATAGCAGCCAGCCTGTAGTGGCTAACAAAATTGATCCCCTGCAGGGGACAAAAAGCTGTTGTAGACAATATAGACAAGATTATAGAGGCCACTTTCCTTGTGCTAGAGACAGAAGAAATACACCTGCTAGTGTGCTCACATTGTCAGAGCCATGCACCTCACGACAGTACAATTTGTTGTATCCACAAATAAAGTGATACTGTTATAACTGGAATCAATAATATGTTGTAGAAAGTTCTTGTCCATCCCAGAAGAACAGCAGAAATCTCAATTCAGTCACAATTTTTTAGCATCCAATAACTTTTCCAAATACATATTGTTGTTTTATTGTGCAAAGATTGTGCACTTCTAGCAATCCTGATTGAACTAACAAACATGTACTTTGATGATTTCTTTGTTGTTTTTTTTTTTTTTAGGTACTGGCGGGATGCCTGGCAACATGATGCAAGGTGTTGCTCAGATGATCAGCCAACAGGTGCAAGCCGCCATCACCGGAGTGCGTCTGCAAGAACAACAAAATCAACAGCAGCCACAACAACAACCACCACAGCCGCCGCCACCACCACCACCACAGAATGTACAACAGACTCAACCACAACAACAACAAACTCCACAACAAACTCCATCAGGTATGAGATCCACATTTTTTTTGCCCAATTTCTTGTTATACTTCATCCAGAAATGGTCGCAGTATTAAAAAGCTAAAATGGATTTTCTAACAATATATTGAGTTGAATGTTGAATTTGCCAACTCACCAACTCGCACCACCACCCAACCTTTCAGCTCGTTCAACCCCCCCTGGATGTTGCTTCTGTTTTGATGACAACAAATTGTTTGTATTTGTTTTTGTATTATTCACTTCACAGCAACAGCAGGCAGTACAACTACTGGCGGTGCAGCAACTACAACCACAACATCATCATCCTCATCTGCTGCTCCGAATCCGAGAGCTGCTTCTGCAGGTGCTGCAGGTGGTGGTAGTGGTAGCAATGGTTCCCCATCTCGCACCACCCAACCATTCAGCTCCTTCAATCCCTGGATGCTACTGCACTGGGATCCCTACCTCCCCTGCAGCTCCCGTCACCGTGGCACCCCCCTCATGACGAGGGACTCGCACCGGAGACAGGGCCCGGGACAGCCGGGGACCAACCAGGCTAGGACGCAGCAGGGCCAGGCCCAGGGAGTCGGAGTGGGCCAGGGACAGCGGCAGAACCTGGGTGGGGCTGGTACGGACCAGCAGCAGCCCCAGGGGGGTATGCCATTTGGCCCCATGCCTCCCCCACCCCAGGGGGGCCAAGTGGATGAGGTGGCAGTGGAGGTACGCCTTAAATACATTAAACTTGTGTGTTTGTGCTTGCAATATGTCTGTATATTTTGTATGTTGGGTGTGTTTTGTGACTGTTTGTCCTTTGTCATGTTCACCAGTGGCTAGGTTTTGAGTGTTAATAATGTATGTTTATGTTTTTGGTTATTGGAATGTTGTATATTTCATCAACTTGACATCTTCAGTTTTATGTGCAATAATTAAAACAAATTATAATTCTTTACATTTCATTACCAATTATACCATTCATCATCATCTGTCCATCTTTCTATCTATCTACCTATCTTTATTCCTTGCAATGCTTGATGCCCCTGCAAGGTAGCTCGGCTATAGCCAGGGTAATAATATACTGTAAAGTATAATGCACCTTGAAATAGAATTTCTAGATTGATGGCGGAATATAAATGCTGGTCTATTATTATTATCATAATTATTATCTTTCTATTATTTGTATTAGGATCAGGCATTCCAAGAGATGGTAGGAGGTTTGGTAGGTGCGATCACTAATGCGACAGTTGCTGTTGACCAACCAGGTAATTTATAGCAGTTTTCCTTTAATTGTATGTGCTAGAGTGGTTTAAGGGATCTAGTAACTTTGTTGACATGTGCAAAAAGTGATGAATGGTTGATACGATGTGTATTGTTGTGATTATGTCCACTGAGTAATGTGTGAACATTTCACGTTAAACGGATGTTATACGGCAGAGTTATGAGCGAAAAGTGATATTCACTAACTCATTGAAGTGACTTTGAACATGGTTATGACTATCCAGTGGATAGTTACAAGTCGAAACACATCAATCGTAAATATCTTTTTAACGAAATGGAAATTCTGAGAAACTTAAACCTGTCCCATGCTTCTATTGTTAATACGAATACAACAAGGTATGAGAGAACTGCTAGAGTTCCAAGTAAGTTTTGAGGATTTGGACAATGTTTCTAGATCCCTTTGATATACGTGACTATTCTGGAATTATTTGAAGTAGATGCCACAATGTTTCTTTCCATAGAATGTTGATATATTGTATAATTATAGTTGTTTTATTTTAAAGGTAGGATACTTAATTAAAAGTACATCATAGTTTGTAAAAATTGTCTTGTACTGTTTAACAAAACCTTGCAAAGTTGCAAAATATCTTGTCATGTGGTCCATGTTATCATTTGTTCCCTACTTTTCTCTGCAGTCATTATACACGTGAACCAGACTGAACATCCAATCGTCTCAAGCACCACACCAGCTGGAAACCCTGTCCCACCTGGCGCCGGCGGTCAACAGAGGACTGCCACGACCGGTCAGCAGACCAGGGCGGGTAGTTCCCAGTCTACCAGCACCGGGGGCATGGGCCAGGGACTAGGACCAGGACTTGGGCAGGGGATCTCATTGAATCAGCTCTACTCGGCCGTCATGTCGGCCACGCAGTCCAGCGCGTTCCAGGGGGCCGCCAGCCCGTCCGTTGAGAGTTTTCTGGATAACCTGGAGCTGGATCACACATTTGGGGAAGGTAATGATTGGACCATGCTTGAAATTAGCACAGGCCCTGCTGCCCTGGGGCCACTGAGATTAGCTTTGGGCCACCAAATGTTATTGATGCTTGATTTCACTGGCTCGAATGTTCAACCACATGCAACACAAAATTTGTTATTGGTTTGCTTTGTTTTTGGCCTCCAGATTCAGGTTTTGAGTTAGATAAATTAATTTATTTTTAATCACTGGAAACTCACTCTTTGTACTTGCCAACATAAAGATACATATAATACAAACATAAATGGCGGTATATAAATTGGGTATATTATTATTATTATTACATTCCGACTCTAAATATTCAGTGAATACTAATACTGCACAAAGATTCACTAATCTTACACAACTTGAATGTACAATAACTCTTTTAAGAGTTGTGATGTCGTACATTTTTTAACCATTTCTGCTAATTTTTGTTTCCTTCAAAGATGCACTTTTGGAGGTGCTACTTAAAGCAGTCATCTCTTTTTTTTTTACCAATTAAAGAATGAATGTCATTCAGAAAGAGAAGTATAGAATGATGTTGGGACTTATGTTTCATCATTTGATATATCTTCTTTCTAATGATGTGTGTAGGTCTTGTACCAACATTCTTTGAGCATTACAGCGTCATCTCACAATGTCGGATAAAAAAAACCTCTCTCTCTCTCATGTAATTCCGCTGCTGGAATCGTGATACTATCCACATTCCTTCATAAAAATGTAAAAAAACAATTTAAGTATTTTGTGAGTTTTTCGCCCTGCCATTTCTCATCCCCTTCAGGTCTCGTACCAGAATTCTTTGAGCTGTTACAGCGTCACCTAACAATGTCTGACATGGTTGTCTTGGTGGCTGGAAACCTGTCTCCGTTCGGTCGTATCCGGCCGCCTGTCCGAGATTTCATCCGCACCAGACTGATGCGGGGAAGGGAACCCACCCCAGAAAACATAGATGTAAGTTATTATTTTAGAAGAAATGAAGGGTTTAAATTCAAATAGAGATACAACCATTTTTACCAGTTGAGATAATATATTGATTTTATTGATTTCATTGATTTTATTTATTTTATCGATTTATTATCCACTCATGTGATGGATTGCCCTTGTCAGCTTCAAGCTGGTTTCAAAGGGGTCCAATTGTGATTAAACCAGCTGAAAAGCAATTCAAATAATAAGAAAATATGTGATACTTATATCTTCAAAAATATACCTTGATATGTAACAAGTAATGTAACAGACAATATTTTGTGTAATATGATCGTACCTTTATCTTAAAGATTGAAAAAAGGGTTGTTTTTCTTCCCTCCAAACTCTTCAAAATTTGCAAATCAACTTTAGCCTCTACTGTCGGCTTGGGTCTGAAACACATGTATAAAGAGTTGTGTGTTGCATTTTGTCCTAAATTCACGCTATGTCAATGTGATTAAAGCCTGGTGCAGACAGAGCTGACTGGTTTTCGGTCGAATCGGCTCTGTGTGTATTGCCTCACGACTTTGATTTTGCCAGTCGGAAGCCAATCGGCCCGATTCAACATGTTGAATCGGCCGTGACTGGCTTTCAGTCGGCTCTGTCTGCAGCAGGCTTTACATATAAAGTTAAGCTTCAGCCAACCTTAAAGATTTGACCGGTGAGCTTTCATCCACTCCGTTGGACTGACCCATGTGACTACCATGTGGAGAATACACTGAACACGTGCTGCCTCTCTGAATTCACAAAATATGAATAGGAAATTTGTGCTCTTCCTATAAACTTTGTTCTAAAAATAATTTATGATCTTGCATTTTAATTTGGCATGCAAAGATAATAGGATATGCTCTTCAGCAACTTAGATTCAATACTACCACTAGCTAATGCATGTTTGAGTCACCTAGGATTTAAAAACATTGCTTCATTTTCTTTAAAGAAAGACTACATATGAATGAGATTATTTAGCGTAATTATGTGAAATAATGTTGGTGTGCCATTACAGCATTTACATTTTTGTCTTGCTTGCTCCATTCTAGGCTGAAGTCACAGCGATGCACTCGGAACTTCAACCAATCATAGAAGAAATAATAGTAAGTGAGCATGTGTGTGTGTATTTGAATTTCCTCTGTGTCTCTGTGTCAGGCCTTTTTGCCCCGACTCTCTATTTGTCTTTCTGTAGCGTAATAAGCATCGTAACTTTTTATTTCCAATCACGTCGAACCAGTTTCCTCTTTCGAAAATGTACTTGTAATTGTCTTTCTGTATAACAAGCCTCCACACTAACTTTTATCTGTACTGGCCCGTTTGGGCAAGTAAAATCACACATTTTGACATTTTACTTGCCCCAATATAAAATTTACTTGCCCTCTTTACTATAGATACTCTCGATGAAAATTGTATTGTTGCCTAAGCAGGCAAGCAAACTAGACAATTTATGGAATTTGTCTTGCCCGATACCAATTTTGACTTGCCCCTGGCAAGCAGGCAAGTACTTGTGTCGAGCCCTGTGTATAAACTGTTTGTTAAATATCTATCTCCCCCTTTCTCTCTCCCCTCTCCCGATATGTCAATCATTCTTCCAGTGATTATATTTCAAAAGCACTCTTCTGATGAAAAGTTCAAAAATGCCTTTTCCTTTGTAAAGAGATGGTTGAAAAATCTATTTGTACTCTTCATGATTCTTTCACTCCCATGTCCTAGCTTGACCTGCCTGATCTTGTTTGAAAGTTTCATGTTTGTAATGACAATGCCCCAAATTCTCATCAGTGGCACAACTTTTAGTCAAGGTTTAACTTTGTTTAAAGGATTACCATTTAACTGGTTAAACCATTTTGCACCTGTGTAGAATTATACAAGGTTGGTTTGTAACTCCTTGTTGTTAATGTACATTTCTTTGCTTAGTGACATACAGAGTGTCTCTTGATATTCGAGTGTAATGGTTTAACCAGTCATCTTGTCCTTTTGTCCTTTTGATCCAGGTTTAAATAGTGAACTTTAGTCCGGGGAGGGGGGGGGGGGATCACAAAGATCCTAAGTTGATCTTAGCACAAAGATGGTCTTAAATATTATGGAAAGCCATTAGTGTCTTGAAACAGTTTTATAAAAAGTTAGGTTGAAATGCATAAAATGTTGATTCAAATCATATATATTTTCTAATTATCAAAGAGATTCATAATCTTCACATAAGATTCATGAAATCTCTTATTTAAGACCATCTTTGTGCTAAGATCAACTTAGGATCTTTGTGAAACACCCCCCGGAATCAAAAGCACATAATATTATTGGTGACCGGTTAAACCATTTCACTGGAAGGTCAAGAGCTGCTTTGTCTGGATGCAGGGATAGTCCTATAAATAAAGTTAAACCTGGACGAAAGGTATGCCATGGATGAGAATTCAGGCCAGTATGCTTTTGAAGATGAACTATCTCCCTCTCTTTGTCTCATCTTGCTGTTTTAGAGAGACACCCAGACTGCCGTGCAAGATGTTGACCTCTCCGCGACATTTGGTAGGATAGGAGGGGATGCTGCGAGGGACTTCATCACTGCCACACTAGATGACAGTAAGAGCAAAGAATTCTTATGCTTGATTGTCATTCAATAATTCAGTTTATTGACCTCATACAATGCTCAAAATTAGCACAGGCCCACTGGACTGGGGACACTAAAAATTAGCTTCAGGCCACCAAATTTCATTAATGCCTATGTCCAATGGCCCGAGAGGGCAACTAAATATAACATAATTGTTAATGTTATTCTTTGTTTGGGGCCACAAGAACTTAAAAACAGGATTTTTACTTACCCAACTGGACCTCGAGGCAAACAAAATTATTTTTTAGCATTGACATAAATGATGTGTTTCTACGCAAAAAACATTTAAAAACTTTTAGTCTCAAGATAGATGATATTGAAGAAATGTACATAAATGTAGAATTTTTTTCTAAATTCTGTGGACTGACAATTTGCCTTCCAAATAACTAACAACTATAATTAAACTGTGAGTGTATGAGTGTGTGAATACTTTTTATTACACTGTAGATTTGCCTGACTACCCATGGGCTGTGAGCGGGATGAAACAGAGCTTCATGAATTGTATAGCTGGGTGATTATATTATAGAAATAAGAGGAATCACAATATTTTGTCATTTTGTTGTTGTTCCACAGTAAATAATATGGGGGAAAAGGTTAATAAATGCCGTTTTATTATTAATTTAGATATTGCGGACTATCCTGTAGCTGTCAGTGGAGTGATACAGAGCTTCATGAATCGCATGGCCGCCGCCCTGGTGTACATCATGGGGAACGAAGAGGCAGCCCTCCGATTCTTCCAGCAGAGAATGGTGAGTTTGCTCTGGCAGGTTTTGTAGATTTTTACTAATGGTCAACTTCCATATATTCTGCAGCAGTATCATCTTCATTTTTATGTTGTTGTTACAATTGATAATAAAAAATATGCTTTCGATCATTTCCGTGTTATTCTGGCCTTATAAGTTGTTTCTGTTATTGCGTTTTCAATGATAACCTGAGGACAAACAATTCCATTATTTACTTGTAATCAACCGTGCATGTATACAATTTTGCCATGTTGGGCAAATTTTCTGACAGTTTTCAAGTTGCCAGGCTCATCCTCAGTTATAAAGAATATTCATAATGTTTAAATACTTGAGCGAGCCATTAAATTGATTATACAGAAAATGTAGCTTATCTTGTTAGCCATTTCAAAAGTTAATGTCTCAAAAAAGACGCCTAGCCTGTTAACACGGCATATAGCAACATTTTTTCCCCCTTTATCTGTCATTGCAGACATCATACTTGATGCAAGGGAACCCAGAGTTGACCGCATTCGGCATGCCCATCATCATGGCCAACGCCACGTCCTTCATACGAGCAAGGTCCATCTCGGAGCAGGACATCATGCCATTCATCATCCAGCGGGCCCCACAACCCACCCCTGCGTCTGGAGGTACGTTTAAAATGCCATGAAAAATATTCCTTACATGCATTATGCAGGGCTTGACCTGCCTGCTTGCCTGCTTGCCCGATCGGACAACTAAATAATTGTTCAACTACAAGAGAGCAATGTAACTTCATATACCTGTGTTAATCTCATCTAGAAGTAAGAAGGCATGCAAATTTTTTATTGGGACAAGTAAAATTTCAAAATGTATGAACTATGAATTATTTGCTTGAATGAGTTAATACAGAAGTTGGTGTGGAGGCTTGCATTATGTATGCATTTGCACACATGTCAATGCAAAAAGATGCATTTAGATACATCTAAAGACACATTTGATGCATCTAAAAAGTAAAGCTGTATTATAATTGACACTGTACTTGCTACCTTGTTTGTGTGTGTATACAGTGATAGAAATTACTTAGTAACTTGTTTTGCCTTGTGGCCCAGTCGGGCAAGCAAAAACAACAAATTTCAAATACTAGTGGCTCGAAACCTCAATCTGGTGGCCCAAACAAAGACAAACTATTATAATGTTATATCTGTCATATTAGGTGCTATATAAATCACAAACATTAATATTTTTATCTGGTTTCCCATTCAGGCCAGAGGAATAAAGCATCAATACAACTTGGTAGCCTGAAACTTATCTTTAGTGGCCCCGAGCCAGAGGGCCTATGCTAATTTTGAGCATTGGTGTATGTGTGATATAATTTTGTACCTCTCTTGACACAAAAAGGTTACAAGTCACAAAACTCATGAATAACAGGGGGAGGGGTATGGGAGGGTTGGATTTATCACATACAAATTACGATAATTCACAAAAACACAAACTGTGAATGCTAAATATGCTAGATATGCACAAACCAACTTGGCCTGAAACTATAACATTTAGCAATTTTGGGGTTTTTCGTGTCTGTATTGGTCTCCCCAAACTTTTTTTTTTTTGTCACAAAAAGAGCTTTTGATGCATTGAAATTATTCTTGCTTAATCTGTTTTCAGCACAAACCAACAACACTACGCAGCCCGACTCTGCCACACCAGAATCGACAACCTCAGCTCCAGTAGCACCCACAGCAGCAGTTACAGCCAGGCAAGCAGAGCCATGTGCAGTGCAGGCAAAACCAGCTGGGGAGGAGGATGCCAAATCAGAAAGCAGCGATGAGGTATGCTAAGTATTTGGTAATTATGTATTATTAGCAACCTCATTTCCAGTAGCACCTGCAGCTAAACAGGTAGAGCCATGTGCAGTGCAAGTTAACTCTGCTGGAGATGAGGATGTAAAATTGAGGTAAAAATCATGTTTTTTCTTCTGATTACGTGACTTTTAGGATATAATTATGCAAAATTATGGAATTATAGAATATGGATCCATTTGATTTATTTGAAATAAGCATACATTTCAGTCATTCTAAAAAAATATAAAAAATTAAATATTCATTGTTTTCCCACACTCTTTATGTTTCCATCGCTTGCATTTGTGATGTCTTTCACTTGTCTATTAGCAAATAATGCATGTGATTTTTTTTTCTCCAACATTTGTATTTTAGACAATAAAATCCAAATTTTAATTGAATACATTTTACTTTCCCCAACTCCCACTGCCACAGACGATGGAGTTTGAGGATGCTGTGGAGGCCCACGAACCAAACTCGGTGTCTACCCCACCCGCCGACTTGCCAATCCCCACAGGATTCCCTATAGGTGGGGCCACAGCGAGACCAACAGGATTCCCTATGGGTGGGGCCGCAGCCAGACCCCAGCAAGGGACCGACCGCCGTGCCGAAGCCTACCCTATGAGCGCCGACGATTGGCAGTCTGCAGTCGAGCCTGTAAGCAATGCTAGAAATTGACTTTTTATGTGCCTTGTGCCTTATGTCTGGCAAAAATAGAGTGTATGAGTACCCATAATAAGTCACTTTTACTAGGGATTTCATCGGTTTCAATTGTGGATTTGATGTTAGGATAACCAATATAATGATTGAACTTCACTGCTCTAGTCATTGGCGTAATTGTGGGAGGGGGGCGGGGAGGGGGGAGTTTTGGCTGCGAGGGAGCAAAGTGTGGGAAGGGGGTTATCCAACAGTAGGTTTTTTTGTTGTAATTTCTGGTATTGAAAATAGGTGTTTATGTGGGCTGAAAAGTGAAGTTGACGACACAAGCTCCTAAATATATTTGTTACTGAATAAAGGAAATGTTTTAAATTCCATTGAAAGGTGTATCATTTAATATAAGCTATCCTCCATGTTTCAGTTCCATGAATTTAATAATTGATTAGCCTCTAGCGCTCTATATATACGGTAGAGCAGCTTGGGAGTTGAGATGGTGCGCAAGATAATTGTGCGTGTTTGAACTGTACCTGATGACCATGGGTAATAATGTGCCTCTGAATAGGGCACATAGATACAAACCAGATACATGATGCTCTAAAAAATGCTGTATATTATTAATGTTATTACGTGATTGTGCACTATTTTGATGAAGAAAAAAAATGCAGAAGTAAAACAAGAATCTACTCTCATCCTTTTTTGTGCGTATTCCCTCCCGATCTAGGATTGGATTCCGGTGATCACTCAGGACATAGAGAGGCAACGGAGACAGACAGCCCACCAGGGACCGGTCAGCGATGCCTATCTGGCAGGCATGCCGTCAAAGCGAATCAAGGTAGGATGATATAGAGTGGTGAAGTGAGGCTTGTTTGCATTAAGCGCTATATAAATTTGTCATATTATTATTAAACATCTTTTCTTTTTTTTTCTTCAAATTTGAACTTATTTTTCAAAAAGAACATACAAAATAATGTCCAAATACCGAAAATCAATTGAATATGTTAAGTATTGGCTGAGATATGCCCATCCAAATGAATTTTACTTCAATGGGCAATCAGTGTTATAGTGCTCTGGTTCATAAAATTATGAACCAGAGCACTATAACACTGATTGCCCATTGACAAACAATTAATTTGGATGGGCATATCTCAGCCAATACTTAACATATTCAATTGATTTTCGGTATTTGGACATTATTTTTTATGTTCTTTTTGAAAAATAAGTTCAAATTTGAAAATTAAAAAAACAAATTTTTTATGACATCATAGCTTCTGTACTCTATAATCAGATGTTGTTTGAAAGTAGTGGTTTCCATGGTGAGATAGATA
The DNA here is from genome assembly GCA_037951105.1 of Echinarachnius parma. Classification (NCBI taxonomy): domain Eukaryota; kingdom Metazoa; phylum Echinodermata; class Echinoidea; order Clypeasteroida; family Echinarachniidae; genus Echinarachnius; species Echinarachnius parma. The sequence continues at coordinate 22,109 of JBAMJV010006741.1, read as the reverse complement.
CGCGGTAGGTTTGCGGTAGCCCCATGTAACATAATGCAGGGATTTGGTAGTCCTCAAAGTGACTGTGTATTTTTGTTGTTGTTAATGGTTAGTCCTGAAGATGGCTGTGATAGTCCTAGACATTGGCATACCCAGGATTTGTTCAAGGGGAGGGGGGGGGGGGGGGGGGGGGTAATATCGTTGGCCAATTTCCGAGGCCGAGACCATTGGTTGAGAGTCATGTAAGCGGGTGGGGGTGTCTGTTTTTGGTCAAAGGGGGGGGGGGGGGTTTGAACCCCCAAACCCCCCCCCCCCCCCTCCCGACAGACCGGTTTAGTAACATTCAACATTCAAAATAGCTCTTGCATAACAACCCGCAAATGAATTTGCAAGAAAATGTGTAAATCAGGGCTTGACACTATTTACTTGCCGCATTTTCCGGGGTAAGTGCAAATTTGTATTTGGGCAAGTAAAATTTCATACGTTGTCTAGTTTGGAGGCATGATTGGGCAACTAGTGTGTTGGTCAACTGCAGGAGCAAAAAACAAATGTAATTCCTTACATGTAAATCTCATCAAAAAGTAATGGGGCAAGTGAGGTTTCTATTCAGGCAGGGGAAATTAAAATACTGTCTAACCTGTGTACAGTGACCTCCCCTAGACCACTCAAGAAAAGTGACCACTGTAGACAGGTGACCGCTATAGACGGGTTCCACAACACTGTTTTCCTCTGTAGGGGAACACTTTTGATGGCCACTATAGGCAGGTTAGCTGCTATAGACAGGTGGCCACCAAGACAGGTTTGACTGTACTTGGGATTTTAACTTGTCTGGATGAAATAGTAGAGAACAAAAGTTAGTGTGGAGGGTAGTGAAATGAAGTAGACCTGGGCCCCGTTGCAGAAAGAGATACAATCGATTGTAAGTTACGATTGATCGTAAGTCAAAAAGTTGGTTATGTAACCGCTGTTGTTCAATCTGCTGCAATGTCAGTTGTTATGTAACCCACTTTTGTAGGTGCCACTCTAATGACGGTTCATGCGGTACCGTTGGAAAACATGGCAGCCTCCAGTATTCATTCAAAACAGATGACAGTTTCAAAAACATTTCCTTTATTAGTGATACCCAAGAGGTGACGGGAATTACACACATTTAAGTGACAGTAATTGGAAAATTCCAGCGTTTAGCTCCCCTGCAAAGCGTCTGTGCACGTGACAAGTGTTGGTGCACGCGACAAGTGTCAGTGCACACGTCGTGTCAATAAACACATGAAATGTTGTTGCACAGGTCATGTGTCCGTGAACACGTGACAAGTGTCAGCGCTAGGGTGGAGCCGTCAGGGCGTATGTATACGAATCTATGTTTTGTGCGTAAAGTAGATGCAGACTTCCGTCCTATCCAACGTCAATGATCAGGAAGATAGATGACAGTTTCAAAAACATTGATTTTTTCCATTATTAGTGATACCCAAGATGTGACGGGAATTAAACACATTTAAGTGACAGTAATTGAAAATTCCAGCGCTTAAGTCCCCTTTAAAGCGTCTGTGCACGTGACAAGTGTAAGTGCATGTGGCATGTGTCGGTGCATGCGACAAGTGTAGGTGAACGCGACAAGCGTGTCACATGTCAGTGAACACGTGAAGTGTTGTTGCACGGGTCATGTGCCGGTGAACACGTGACAAGTGTCAACGCTAGGGTGGAGCCGTCAGGGCGTATGTATACAAATCTATGTTTTGTGCGTAAAGTAGATGCAGACTTCCGTCCTATCCAACGTCAATGATCAGGAAGATAGCATTTTGACTCTGGTGCTCTCGTCTTTGCCTACAAAATACTGAGAGAAAAAAAAAACCCCAATCACTTTTTAACCCATTCTGGTTTTGTCCCATATAAACTCTTTCTAGGGTTTATGAAAACTTCACGGTATTGAAGTAAAATCAAACCTGCTTTCTTGGGGTTGATATATTCTTCATTTAACCCACTGCTAACGAGAGCCCGGTGGGTCCTGTATTGACTCTATGGGGATTGCAAAATCTAGTGCAGGACATATTAACTATTGATCAGTGGGTAAATCTTTAATGTGTTAACATGTTCACAACTGGTCATGAAAAAAATACTGGGCGGGGTCTATGGAAAGCATGTGTATTATATGCCAATATCATATAATCTTCATCTTCATCGGGTTCATTTGGTTAAAGGGGTTTTAGTTTTGGTAAGGCTGAACTTTAGTAGCCAAAACCTGCACAGTAACATTATAAACTAATAGTTATAACTCCACCATGCTCGAAAGGTATACAAAATTACAAACGACCAAGTAAAACGCCTGTTATCATTCAAAAAGAGCCATTAAAACACAAGAGGCCGCTTTTTTTAAAAGGCATTGGTTTCAACCATTTTCAACCAAAATTATGCATGTGATGTTTTGTTGATATAATGATTAAATAGCGAGATCATCAACAACCATTTAAAAAACGCTTTTGAAAATTTTTGAAAAAGTGCAAGCATTTTTTTATTTTTTTCAAAAAATCATCTAATTATTTGGGCCCCAAATAATTATAAGATCAGATATATTTATTGATATTTCATCCGTTTCTGGGTCGATTTTGACCAAATAAAGTTTATTCTGCCATTAAAATTGCATGTTCTCTCAAATTCGACACTCAGTTTTTCATTACCTCACAAAAAAATTGCGATGTGCAGCGCCCTCTCTACCAAAACTAAACTACCCCTTTAACTCATTATTGATGATTGGTCCTGAAAAAAAAATCCGTCTCCTGGGACTATGGAGATTGGAGAATACTAATTAATTAATGTGTACAAAATCGAATCATCTTCAGTTGTTTAACCTATAAAGGACTTGCACCGAATATACTCTGGCTGGGGTCTACGGATATATGGACAATACATACTTGTGTACCAATGCCAAGTAGTCTTGAATGTGTTAACTAGTTTCCTGCTAATTTCAAGATAGTTAGTGTGTAATGTTCCTGTTGTCAGTGGGTTAACCCACTGAGTGCACTAACTTTATTAATATACAAAGCCTCTGTACATGTATTACATAACGTCTCTTTACATGTAGGTATGATTATTATTATTATGAAGGAATGGGGCAGGAGGGGTTAACAATGAATCGAATGTGTGCTTCTGGCATCTATATAATTATATTGACTCTTTAGGAATTACATGTACATGAAGTATTGTGATGGGGGTGTGTTATAAAGGGGTATTTAATACAAAATCTATCTATTTGTGCTGATTATCAGATTTGTTGGCGCCGAACTGCTCCCCCGAGCATTGTCTGTCTGTGATTCTGTGATCTTCTAAAAGGTGGAAGTAGTAGTGGGCATGCATCAATTTCATGAACCCTACCTACCACCTACGTTCTTCTGTGCTTACTTGATTAATTTGTAGATAAGCTCTTTTCAAACTGATCAATTTCTATTTCTTTTCAAAAAAATGTTTTATTATGGTAATCTCTTTGGTTGGTAGTGGGTAGAGGAAGGTTATTGGGAGATTTATCTAATTGATTGTTGATGAGACAGGTACCATTGAACTAACTTACTACGTTCATCTGCTTTTGTTTGATTCCTTCATAGATAAGCTCATTTTAAACTTACCAATTTCTATTTCTTTTATTTAGTTATTACTATGACCCCTTTGGTTGGTAGTTAGGTAAAGGAAAAACAAGGAAAAGAAGAGAAATTTGTATAGTTGATTTTGTATCATTGTGTAACTGACTGATTGATTGATTGATTGATTGATTGATTGATTGATTGATTGATTGATTGATTGATTGATTGATTGATTGATTGGTTGGTTGGTTGTGTGATTGATTGATTTATTGATTGATTGATTGATTGATTGATTTATTTATTGATTGTGTGATTGATTGATTGATTGATTGATTGATTGATTGATTGATTTAATTTTAATGATTGATTAATTGATTGACTGATCTATTGATAGATAAATAAATAGATCCATCGATTCTTAGATATCAAACAATCTACAGACAGATCGAATTGATGAATGGGTGAATTTGTTGATTGATTCATCATTTATAACAAATTTAAAAAGTACTTTAATCAATATTAATAAATGGATGTCCAAATTAATGCCTTTTCAAAAGAATTGCTTCAACAATTTCAACAAGAAACCAATGGCTTACCATAATAGTTAGGTCTAACTTAAATTAGACTTAGTTATTAAAGTTTAACTTATAATCTTTGTGAAACACCCCCCTGGGGCGAGGGGATCAAAGTTGGCCCAGCCCAAACACCAAGGTAATTTGAATCATTGGCTCTAACTCATTGATGTCAACATACTAGAATAACATATAATACAAAAATAGTGTAGAGGAGCACACATACTTTCCTTACTCATTCAACCGGCAATGTTTATCCAAGCATAATCTAGATCAGTGGAACTAGGGCCAGGTCCTGCATCCTGGTCGACCTCTCACCCTGTATGCATGACTAAATACAAATTTCCTTTGGGTATGGGCTTCCCCCCTTGCCCCCCCCCCCCTTTTAAAGTTTGACCCCGGATAAACCACTGCATTAAACTGAAATCCCACTCATTGACAGACAGCCATTGACAGGTGCCAATATGGCAATTAAGTCTTATCCATCTCAGGCTTACCTGCTTTTTAAAGGCCCATTCATCTTTTGCACCCTCACAATTAAGTTAGTATGTATGGATGTGTGTGTGCACGAATGTCATATTTTCTTTTAGTATCCCCCTCCTCCCCCCCCCCCCCCCCTTCCCCCTTCCCCCTTCCACAGACTCTTGCCTGGTGTAAAAAAACTGACCCTGGATATTCCACTGCATAACACTAAAATCCCACTTATTGATAGACAGGTATTGACAGGTGCCAACATGACAAATCATGTCTTATGCTCCACTTGCTGTTTAAAGGTCCATTCATCTTTTGTACTCTCAGAATTAAAAGTGAACTTCATAAGATTTGTATGATTTTTTTAAAAGTACTTTAATGAAGTTATCTTAGTTTTAATTTACTGCATGTTTTTAGACATAATGGCCCAAATTCTCATCAGTGGCTCAACTTGAGCCCGGCCTAAAAAGACAAAAACTACTGGTAACCAGTTAAACCATTTTGCATCTGCAGACCTACTGTCTTGTTGCTATTCACCACCAGATATATTCTAATTGTTTCCTTTAATTATCCAGTTAATCCCTTGAGTTCTGCTTATAGGCATCAGGACAACGGGCCCTTTGAAATTCAGTCATAGTATAGTCGGTCATCATCCAAAGTGCGTCCTGGATCATCCAGGACATTGTATTGCTGGTGACCGGTTATACTATGACTGAATTTCAAAGGGCCCATTGTCCTGATGCCTATAAGCAGAACTCAAGGACTGGATAATGCAAGGAAACAATTAGAATATCTCTGGTGGTGAATAGCAACAAGACAATATGTCTGCAGGTGCAAAATGGTTTAACTGGTTACCAGTAGTCTTTGTCTTTTTAGGCCGGGCTCAAGTTGAGCCACTGATGAGAATTCGGGCCAATGGTTTTAGATAGAAACAACATCTCTAACATGGTTCCATACTCCCATTGAAAACCATGTTGTAGGACACTTTATCCATTACCAAACACTTGTGTTGTTTCACCAGATAAAGCAAACATAAGATGCATCAAATAAAATTGACAATTATATGAGCAGCTCCATAAAGTCAAACAAAATACATGATCTGTTCTTTAATTTTCCTCAAGAATTTACAATTTTTTCCCTTTCCAAATTGACTTTCTTGTAAATACTTCCAAAAAGAAACCTCTGTATTAGTGAACGTGATAATCTTAAATGTTGCTTGTAAGTATCGGTTTCCATGGTGGTGTAGATAATACGTGTGGTTTGCGGTTGCACCATGTAAGAGGGGGGAGAGTGATACTCTTTCATGGAAATGCCATTGACATGTGCACCACCACAGTTGCGCAGCAAAATGCCACAGGACGCAAATTTTCTTTGGGGAATGATATGAATGTTTTACTCAAAGGCCAATTATTATCCTCCATAAATCCAGACTGTCATATCCAAACTTCCATTTTCGAGACATCATTTCCACATGTAAATGTGGTATTATAAGCCATTCAGAAAACAACATCCTGCTATACTGAATGAACTGATTCAGGATAAAGTAAAATACATGCATCAAAGCTATTTTTCCAGACCTTTTCATCATTTAATACAAGAAGAATAACTGCTAGAGATATACGATACCTCTCTAAAATGTTTAAAGTTTTGTGGCAAATCTCTAACACACCCTTGAATGGCAACAATAACTGCATGCATGCACAATACAATTTAAAGAGAGAAATACTCTCCATCTTACACATCAAAATTGTTCCGGTATACGAGGCAATCTCTGCCATTAGAGAAGACGATCTCCCCTGTTGCTGTTATCACCGGACGACTACGGTGTAAGAAAAATAAACCAGAATTATCTCTCAGTTGGAAGTTGAATACTTCTACTTTCTCCTGGTAACCGTTGCCGGAAAACTGATCAATCACAGCCATCTCGCGTCCCTCGTCCCAGTACAACACGTACAGGTCATCTGTCAGGGAATCGAAAGCAAAATTCTGGATGCATTCACTGTGCGTAATTTCCCTCTGTGCTCCCTGCCTGTCGATGATGAGAAGCTTGTTACAGGATGGATAGGCCTGCGCGATGATGTCACCTGTTGACATCACGCCGCGCAGCCGCCCTATGTTCTCCTTACGCGTAATGGTGTTAACAATGCTTCCATCTGCTGGATTCACAGTATAGATGCTAGGCTGATCGAACTCGGCAGCTATGATCATCTCATCCTGGTCAACAGCTACAAACACCATCGTGTAATCACCCGATGTGTTGCTCGGTAACGAGATGACCCTGATCAGCTTCCAGTTACGATCGTACAGCTCGATGCACCCACTCAAGCTGCCACCATTACAGCCGCTCATCCATTTCCCACACACTATCATGTCCTCACGTAGCAGTGCGCAGGATGTGATGAACGTCTTCCCATCACTTGTGATCAACCTTTGGGATGTCTTGTTCTTGACATTCATGCGGTAGGTGTGGTTCTCGTGCCAATCTGTAGTGATAATGTCGTTGTTGCTTGTACATCCAACAAAGACAGGACCCTTGATAGTACCCGGTATCTCAAATTTGGAGCATAGCTCCCATTTTCCTTTGTAGCCCCCGATTCTCCCATTGTATTTCTTGTTTCTCGCACTCTCGATGAACCGCACATTTTTCACTGAGCCTGCGATGTGTTCGACCACGTCCTTGTCAGCCATCTTCCCCAGAGTGATTGTTAGTGATGTCATCAGTTGATGTGCACCTTCCAGAAGCTTCTTATCATCCTTGAGGATGATCTCCATTCTCTCACCTGCATCCTCTATGGCTTGGATGACATCTCTGACATCACTCTGTAAGCCTCCTATCTTCGTTTGAATCTTGTCAGCTATGGCTTTGACATCGCCAAGCAACTCCCGTTGTCTGCTCTTGATAATCTTCCTACATTTCTCCGCATCCTTGTGGCATTTATCCAGGCGAGACTTTCTCAGCATGTCTGTATAATCCTCCTTCTCGCTCATTTCTAGTATATCCTGTTGTTCCTTGACGTTGATCCTCAAGATTTCTTCATCGATGACCGAGTTTACGAGTCCCTCTACCGACTGTAGTCGTTCTTCCGCTTCAACGGCACACCTTCCGAGACGCTCTTCAAATTTCTCCCAAGACAAAACTTTCTCCTCTGATGCTTTCTGTAACTTTTTCAGCTCATATTTCTTGGCTGCGATTGCATCTTGAACGTCTTGAAGTTCACAAGATGGACCTTGATGGTCAGTCGTTGTGCAGAGATGACAAACGGCAAGATGGTGGTGTTTGCAGTGAAGTCTGATGGGCTTGTCATGCTTCTCACAGAACAGACCAAGTTCCTCCTGTTTTACTCTCTTGGCACAGTCTGTCTTGGTGGTGCACTCCTCGCAGAAGTTCTCCTCTTCCTTCATGTGATTCGTCGCTCCGCTAGCTGACTGGCGTTCCAGTCCCTTGTTGCCTTCAGCCTTGCTCAGTTCAGACGCCATCGTTATCAGGGGCCAGTCAGATTCTGTGTGTAATGTTTATAGTGACAATTAAATTAACTAAATTAACTCCGGGATACCAAATTTCAGGCAAAAGCCTGAATTCAGGCCCTGTTGAACCTAGAATTTCAGGCTCATTTCAGTTGTTATCCACACAAATTAAATGTCATTATGACTAGATTTTCAGGCCCTCCACTAGTAGCTAACTGGCATCCCTGTTAACAATGCATTCTTGCTTTTGGGAAGATACAAGTAACCAATGCCAGGAATATGTTGAATGCTTATCTAATGATGCTTAGACTGGCAAAAATACACATAACAAACGATAAATTACTTAGTCAAATAGATCACAAGCATTCAAACCAATTTAAACAAAAAACAACTAGCATCAATATAAATCGTGCAATGGCAGAGGAATACGACTGCACGCAGTTGAAGCTCCATTTAGTTTATTTAATATTAGTTATAAGAAACTGTTCAAGTAAATTTTATCATTATTTATGGTAATGCTAGACAGAATACTGGCACACCATTGCAAATGAACCCAAACTGACTACTCTAGCTTAATTAGGACTGGTTGACTCTTATATTTTACAATTAAAAGACATTAATGCCTTCGTAATATGATAATACAAAAATTGTAAATATATTATTATTATTATTATTGTTAAATGATTTACAATTCGAAAAGTGTAATATTTCAGTTATTACCTTGTCCAATCTAGTACGCGGGAGAACTGCAAATGGAGAAATAATGTCTGCAATATATGGCTGTGACTGTGTATTGTTGGCATAACAATAGAACCCATATATACATGTATATATTACTGCATGCAACGGTAGGGGCTCCAACAATCACATGTAAAATTAATTACATGGTAGAGACCATTACACACTGTGTAGAGGGGAGAGAGAGATGTGTTTAAAGTGATTTGCATGCAGTCACTGGGTTGGATTTCCGCATGATATTGGCTGAACATAAAATCAATAATTATGAAATTGAACACTATACAGTAGGTACTTCGTGCGTCAGTGAATTGACTGAAAAGAAATGTCAGTATAATGCAAATATGCATAACGTGTGTTTAAATATATGTGTATGCTGCTTCTCTTTCTTTTTCTTTATTTTCTTTCTTTTTTATTGTAAAGGGACTTAGGGCATTTAAAAAAAAAATGAAATGTCTCAAAGTATGTCCCCTATAAATTGTGTTAGGGTACTTATGGAAAAGTACATTACAAATTTAATTTATGTACGATAGTGAGAGATTAATTAGTCACAAACATGCATGTATGTCAAAAGATGTATCAACAACATGAGTATTTGTCTAGACTCTTACAGTGGTCACTTTTCTTGTATCCCTTTAATAGTTGGTCACTATACACAGGTTTGACTGCAATTGTAAGAGTCCACAGTTGTGGTGTTGTTTTTTTTTATGCTTCTAAGGTAAAAAGTTACTTTCATGGTTCGTGTTATCATTTGTGCGTGTCAACATATTCTGTGTAAGATTGATGCAGTCTTTCAAAGAGAAAAGGCCAATGCTTAATTGGACACATACATGTATGTCAATCAAAAGAATTACGTTACGTTAGTGCCATCTTTGTTGATCTTATTATACATTGTCCTTGCCGAAGATTTACAGTGTGGGCTAACAACATGAGTATTTGTCTAGACTTCTGTTATTCCACAGTTTGATAGTGAAGAGAGGAGATTTTCGTCAGATTAGCCAGTTGTTGAGACTTCTCACTGAGATTGTATCACTTGCCTCAATGGGCTGTCAGTCAGCGTGTTCACACACAAACATTTTCATCCCTTAATCATGACTAAAGAATCATGACTATAGAATCATGATTAAACCAAACGTTCACACACACCAAGCCGTAATTCCACAACAACTGGCTTCCAGGTGACTTCCAGGTGCATCGAACACCAGGTCTCCCTAGGGCCCCACTAGGGCCCTGTGTGCGCGAACGTTCACGTTAAGCCACGCCCAGTTAGTTACGAGTCGTATAGCGAACCATGATTAAGCGAGAAATCCTTGTTCACACACGAAATGAGCGTGATTCTATAGTCAGCTCTCGTACGAAACGACGATAAAACCTGCGTTTCGTTAGTCATCACTACCGATACGTCGTTTCGTTAGTAAGCGTTCAGACACATACATTTTTAATGAGAAGCTGATTCTATAGTCAGCTGCTAATTCTTTAGTCATGATTAAGGGCTGAACATTGTGTGTGTGAACACGGGGAGTGTCATGTGTAAAATGTAAATCACATTTTTTTCTTTTCTTGTGAATGCGCTTAAAAATGTGCGATGAAATAATGTAATTTGCCCCCTGGATAAAGAGATACAGCCTACATGTATAGTACAGTTAAAGATTTGGTCTTTATGAACAGGTGGGCTTTCTCCCAAGCCAGTTGCTAAAGCATGTTTGACCATATCTTGTGAATTATCTATCTCAAGCACCTGCACAATTTGAAGGAGCTGAAAATAGTAAATTGGCCTCTTTAAAACTGCTATCAAATATTTACAGAAGAATCTTATTCGGAAGACAAAAATAGTGTCATAACAATCACATGTACAATAACGAACACTGTTTTGAAGTGTGTGCTCCAACAATTTTACCCAGAACCTTTTGGAAAGGGTGTTAGAGCTTGATAAGTGAGTAAGCCTACACTATGTACTGATTGGAGGATTAGGATTTGTAAAAGACATTTGGATTCCCTATAGATGATTTTGTCAGGCTGTCAGGGATTTGTGGACATTTTTAATTTGTCTCACGTCTGACTTCATGTACTAATGTTTCACCTCCGAAATAAACAGTTTTGCATTTTATCATATTTCAATGTTACCAATGTACCTTTAATGGAATGTAGAGAACACCTGTTCACCCTGTCAATCACCATCTTAATTGTCAAAATTACAATCCAAGAATTGGGGAGAAAAACTTGTTTTATTGTGCATCAATGTTATGAAATATGTGGATATTTTCCTATAATTTCATGCACGGCTACAATTGTTTTGCCTCTGAAATTTTTCCATTTTGTAACTGGATAACATTGTAACTGGAAGCAGTTTTCCATTTTGTCCAGTTACAATGTTATCGAGTACCTTTAACCATTTTCAAGACTGCTGGATTTTGCTATAACATGCATTCTCGATAGATCCCAGCCCAAGTATGTTCGGGACCAGGGGGGTGTTTCACAAAGATCCTAAGTTTAACTTAACTCTAAGTTGGACTGTATTAACAATTATGGAAAGCCATTTGTAGCCTTGGAATAATTCATACTCAAAAGCAAAAAATGCAAGTATTCTAGATTTTTCATGCATTTTTATATCATAAACATGAAGTCCCAGCGCTTGATAATAGAAAAATAATGATTTGAATCAACATTTTATGCGTTTAAAAATAAATTGTTTCAAAGAAACTAATGGCTTTCCATAGATGCTTAGTCCAACTTTAGAGTTAAGTTCAACTTAGGATCTTTGTGAAACACCCACCTGTCCTAAGCAGTTGAAGAGAATTGAAGAGAACACCTGTTGGTCCTGTCAATCTCCCATCTTAATTGTCAACATTTTTTACAGTCCAAGAATTGAGGAGAAAACCCTACTTTTATTGTCCAGTCAAGGTTATGAAATATGTATTTATTCTTCTCATTATGAAATCGTGATATTCCCTACATAGTTTGTTTTATATATAGTCAAGGAGCTTGAAACTTCCCGTGGGATTTTTGGTATGAAAGCAAGCCACCTATTCAAATGTCTCAAGGGCACCCCAAATAACAATAAAAAACATGATTGCACTCTGAAATCTTGTGCAGGTGGCCAGCAGAGGGCACCCTATAACCCTACAAAAATCCGGGCTATTTTAGGTCTTTTTTTGGTACGGGGTCATTATGGCTCCCTTAAGATCTCGGCCTTGAAATGCCCAATCGTCGCGAAAACTTGCATGCATTTAAAGTAAGATGTATACAATACTATGTTATTTTTGTTTTCTTCGAAAATTTCTCTAATTTGCATATTTATGGTAATTTATGCAAAAAAGGTAATAAAATTCACATTTTTGCCCATAAATCATATATTCTCCATAATTAAACATTGGTTTTCACTACATATATTCTTTAGAGGATCTTGAATAGTAATACAATAACAAAAATTGGAAAAGCCCGGTTATTCCTTTTGTTTTCTATTGTTTTGATAATTTCTTATGTATTTCTTTGTTTTTCAACTTATGTATTTCATTGGTTTTTGTTGTTTTATTTTATTTCTAACTTTAATTGAACTATTTTTACACCAAAAACAAATATCTAAAAGGTAAACAAGACCAATTAGCCAATGATATATCTGTTTTTATGAAAACTGATATTTCCATATGTTTTGTACACAAATCACGAAAATTAGCGAATGTCGGGCTGACATGCAGTGACAAAAGGTCACGTGACTTCGTAACGAAAAGTCCGATTTCCAAAAACTTTGTTTTAAAAGATGCGCAAGACTCAAAAGAAGAAAGTCACCAAGCGGTGGGACGTGATCGTTATGCGATTCTGAGCAATCAGAACAATACCGGAGGGGGGGGGGGGGGCATGATGGCCTCCCGGCCTTATTAGGGTTATTATGATAAGCAACGGTCAGCCATGGGTGTCGGTGATCCCAATACCTCAAACACTCAAACAGTGGACAGTTACCAAGTGGTGGTAGGAGCTTCATCCGGTCTCAATCAAATCTATTTGACAAGGAGCTGTGCTTTTTTTGTGATTGTACGTTGGAGTTGCCAACCGCTAGGCCATTCGAAGCAAGAAAATCGTCAATATCTTGAATAGTTGGATACACACTCCTATACGGTTGGAATGGTAATTTGTGACTTTTGCCCTACAGTGAATGAAGGCCAATGGTAATTTCTACATACCCTCATATGTTGTAACTAGGAGAACCACATATATTTCGCAGTAGAAAACATTGACTTCACAGAAGATATTGCAGATGGGCAGCGCTCCCTGCATGGGACAGCGATGGCAATTTTACCAAAGAAGCCAACATGACAATGAGGCACATAGATGTATAACCCCCAGTCAGCTTTGAGAGACACACCGAACGATCTGATGACATGTGCGACTACCAAGCTGCTTGAGTGTCCAAAACCAAATAACAAAAGAACAAGCAGTATGTGCCTCCTTCGGACTAAGACGTATCAAGACCCTCCACAACCATCAAATGGCTCCATTCCAGATGTTACCTTACTAATGAGTCGAACCGTGGTTAGGTATCAGCAGCGATCATTCAGACCGCATTTTGGCAGTATCCCAATTGATGTAACTATGTAGCAACACCAACTTCGTTACTGGAGTTGGTACAAAGCGCTGCTTTCCCAACATTGAACGCCACTACCCAGCTAGCCACCTGACGTTGGGCCGATGTCGGAATTTGGTTGCCGGATGTCGGCATATCGCCGTTGGCTCGAGGTTAAAATGTCCGCCAGCCCAACATCGTCACGACGTCATTTTTGTGATATATTGGCATAAGGTCATTTTCCGACAATGGCCCAACATCATCTCATGACATGATGTTGGGCCATTGTCGGAAAATGACCTTATGCCAATATATCACAAAAATGACGTCGTGACGATGTTGGGCTGGCGGACATTTTAACCTCGAGCCAACGGCGATATGCCGACATCCGGCAACCAAATTCCGACATCGGCCCAACGTCAGGTGGCTAGCTGGGTAGTGGAACTAATAGCACTGTCTTTTCTGAATGTCCGCAGAATACCTGCTGCTGAGACCTAGCCACAGTTCGACACATCAGTCAGGTAACATCTGGAAGGGAACAATTTGATGGTTAATGGTGGGTCCTTACTTTGTCCGAATGAGACATAGACTGGGGATTGTGTTTTGCTATTTGTCTTTGGTCAGTCAAGCATCTATGGTAGTTTCACAGGTCATTATATAGGATGTCTCTCAAAGCTGGCTTTGAATTTCGAAAAAACAATAGAAAACATAAGGGGACATTTTTGGAAAAAACAAAGAAATACATAAGGTGTGCCCCCCCCCCCCCCCCCCCAATAATTTTCGTGACCCCCAATCAGTCCGACCACGCTACGCGACTGCTGCAATGTCTTCTGCGAAGTCAACGTTGTCTTCTGCGAAATATATGTGTCTCTCCTTTACAACATATATGTATACACCATCAGAAGTCTTCATGCACTGTAGGACAGAACAAATTTCCCTTCCAGCCGTATATGAGTGTGTATCCAATAATCCAACTATTCACGATGTTGACGATTTTCTTGCTTCACATGGACTGGCGGTTCGCAACTCCAACTGCAAGCGTCCAACGTACAATCACAAACACGTACAGCTCCTTGTCAAAGGGATTTGATTGAGACCGGATGAAGTTCCTACCACCACTTGGTAACTGTCTACTATTCTACTGTTTGAGTGTTTGAGGTATTGGGATCACCGACACCCATGGCTGATCGTTGCTATCATAATAACCCTAACAAGTCCCATCATGCCCCCCCCCCCCCCCCTCCGGAATTGTTCTGATTACTCAGAAACGCGTACGGATGACGCCCTGCTGCTTGGTGACTTTCTTCTTTTGTATCTTGTGCATCTTTTAAAACAAAGTTTTTGGAAATCGGACTTTTCGTTACGAAGTCACGTGACCTTTTGTCACTGCATGTCAGCCCGACATTCGCTAATTTTCGTGATTTGTGTACAAAACATATGATCAGTTTTCATAAAAACAGATATATCATTGGCTAATTGGTTTTGTTTACCTTTTAGGTATTTGTTTTTGGTGTAAAAATAGTTCAATTAAAGTTAGAAATAAAATAAAACAAGCAAAACAATGAAATACATAAGTTAAAAAACAAAGAAATACATAAGAAATTATCAAAACAATAGAAAACAAAAGGAATAACCGGGCTCTTCCAATTTTTTTTATTGTATTACTATTCAAGATCCTCTAAAGAATATGTGTAGTGAAAACCAATGTTTAATTATGGAGAATATATGATTTATGGGCAAAAATGTGAATTTTATTACCTTTTTTGCATAAATTACCATAAATATGCAAATTAGAGAAATTTTCGAAGAAAACAAAAATAACATAGTATTGTATACATCTTACTTTAAATGCATGCAAGTTTTCGCGACGATTGGGCATTTCAAGGCCGAGATCTTAAGGGAGCGATAATGACCCCCTACTGAAAAAAAACCTAAAATAGCCCGGATTTTTGTAGGGTTAAAGGGTGCCCTCTGCTGGCCACCTGCACAAGATTTCAGAGTGCAATCATGTTTTTTATTGTTATTTGGGGTGCCCTTGAGACATTTGAATAGGTGGCTTGCTTTCATACCAAAAATCCCACGGGACTTTATTTCGGTGAACATGCTCCTTGACTAATATATAAGTCTTGACTGCAGGTTAAAGTTTAAGGCTAAAATGTAAATGTTGAGTTCTTTTGTGGGAAATATTGAGTTAAAGGGAAGTTACGCTAATGCTAAAAATTAAAGGGGACCACCGGGCAAATAACAACACATTACTATATGTTTTGGTACTGTTTTGTGATATCAAATAGATACCCAACATTTTACAAAGGGTTGTGTAATTCATAAACAAACAATTAATTTCCACCACTTACGGAACCACTACTATTTCCTGGTTCCTGGTTTGCGAGTGCGCCAATGCTATTCACGCGTACGTTTGTAGGCAATATAATCCCGGGCGATTCGCTTGCTGCACACGCAGTATTCTACTCAATTCAGACCGCATGAACGCATGCTTTAGAATGGTGATGCGTTTTCCAGTTTTTTTTTTCTTCTTTCTGAAAACCTATTTTTGTGAACTTGTTGATGGAATGGAATACTAAAGATGTTACCTTTCTATAATAAGAATATTAGATTTGGGTGGTGGTACCCTTTAACTTTTTGTTTATCTTTTCAATCTGTTTTCTATTGGCAGACTCTGAAGAAAATTTTCTACATTTATTTGTCCGACTGTGTTTATTTGTCCATGTTATTATTAAGCATGACAAATCCCCTTTACTGACCAACCTCTTTTCTACACTAGTGGCCCATGAGGAAGCAGTACTAAATCCCTTTTAAAAGCAAAGAAATACAGTGTAGATAAAAATTACAGTGGAACCTCGATATAAAGAGCTCTGATATAACAAAAACCTCTTATAACAAGGTTAACATTACTGTTACAAGCTCTTTAAGGGCCAATTCTTTGAAAAGTGAAACTTTTTCGGAAAAATTGAAGTTTTATTTTTCTGTTGTTTTATTCCATTTTTGGAATGATCCATGTGTAAAGTTTCATGAAATATATGATTTACATTAAACAAAGACACTTTCATACTCATTTGCATAAATTTACATATTTCAATATTTTTCTAAAATCATAACCCAGAAAATAATCAAGATATCGAAAGGATAGTTAGCAAGCTTATTCTTCTCACTTTCCTGTACATGTTGATACCAACTTTGTAAAAATTGAACCTTTCATTCCTTTCTAAACCTGATATTATAAAATTCTCATTTTTCCATTCATATTGTACATGTCACACACGTGACCACCCCAAATGTCACACAGTGACCAGACGTTACCACATAATTAAATACAATAAAAAACAATGGTTTGATATAATTCTTATTCATTGGTATTTTTGTACTTACAGATCTATAATACTTCTCTGGTAATAAGATGAACATTATAGCTTTTCTTATTTCAAAGGATTTCCCAAATGAAATTGAGTTATGAAAAAAGCACTCCGTTCGAAGTCACACACGTGACCCATGCCATTTGACCTCTGACATTGAGTAACGTAATCCTTATAAAATCTTTTGTGTTAAGTCTGAAAGACTTCAACATATTCAAGTCACATACAAAGTAAAAATCATTATACCTCTTTACTTACTGAAATATAAGCATCCTATTTCAAAAATTGTCATGTTTTGGGTCACACACGTGACCAAGAATGGCCCTTAATATTAATTTGTTTCCTGATTTAGCAAGATACCTGATCAAGGTATTAAATTTGTTTGCATCACTTCTCTTTGTCTCCAATACAGCTTTCCCAGGACAGACGTCCCTCAGTCGGTCACGACACACGTCCCCTAGTGTCCAACCTCCTCCAGCGTGCGATCGGCTCTGCTGGTGCGCGGCCGGTGACCAGCGAAGACCGTCTGATGGCCGACCTGCAGAACAGCCCGGGGCTCGGTGATGCCTGCGACGAGCAGCTTCGCAGCGCCGTGCAGCAACGCCTTCGGCAGGATCCAGATTACGACCCACAGCGGTTTCCTGACACGGAGGAATACTTCCATAAGAAATGAGACACTTGAAATAGCTTATATTAATGAATTTTCTTGAGAAGTAAAACAAATAAAAATAAAAAGAAGGAATATTTGGCTTCTCCGGATCGGAACTCTCTATGGCTAGCGAAAATTTGCAGCGCTGTGCAGCAACGCCTTCGACAGGATCCGGATTACGACTCTCGGCAGCTTCCTAATACAGAGAAATACTGAAAAAATAAAATAATTACAATGTAAATGAGTTATAAATTCCGTGAGAAGTTTTTATTTAAATGAAGAAGAAATATTTAGCTACCCTAATCCAAATCTCACTGATGGGTGACTGCATGGTAAGGGATTGTGAGAACAAATCCTTCAGGAAAAAGAATACAGATTTAATAGCCGGTGCTCAAAATTAATAGCACATGCCTCCTGGCCCCGGGCCACTAAAACTTGGCTTTGGGCTACCAATTTTCATTGATCTTGTTTTTTTACTTGCCCGACTGGGCCACAAAAAAACTTATTTCTAGCATTGGATTGGCAAAAAAAAAATGAAGGCTGATCATGATGCCTTGGTGGGGCTTACGCAGAGCAGATTCAAAGCACTATGCAGCAACCCCTGCTCAAAGATTGCGGTTAAAGCCAATCAAGCGTGGGGATACTCCACCGCAGGTCGCCATTTTGAATCGGGCAAGTTTGCGCGCACTGCATAACGCTGATTAAGTGTGCATTACGCACTGTGCACAAGGGGTTCGCAAGATGGCATCGCGGTTCTGA
Organism: Echinarachnius parma; assembly: GCA_037951105.1. Lineage (NCBI taxonomy): Eukaryota > Metazoa > Echinodermata > Echinoidea > Clypeasteroida > Echinarachniidae > Echinarachnius > Echinarachnius parma. The sequence continues at coordinate 3,981 of JBAMJV010006741.1, read as the reverse complement.
TTCACGAATCCTAACTACCTTCAATATCTGCAGTTCGGTTTCCTTTCACCAAGGAGTACAGTGGCTTAGCCATGAATTCTGCAAGGAGAGGGGGGTGGGGGGGGGGGGGGGTTCCAACAAGGAAAACAAAAACCCAAATTCCCCCTTCCTATAATTAGCAAACGATCCAGAATAAACAAAAATAAATGGCAGTTCTGAGGTGGGGGCTCGGGCCCCTGAGTTATGATTATGTAAGGTAATTCGCATCAGACTGTGATAATGTGCCCATAATTTTCTGTGTATTGATAGGCACAGACAAATTATCGCAGTGATTTACATGTAACAACACCACGTGGGAGGTGGGAGTGGCTTTCTTATAGTCTTTATTTTACTTCCGCAACAGGGCCACAATGGAAGAGATTTGATTTATTCCATTTCATGTACAGTATTCTATTATTAAAACATTTTTCTAAAATATGAAATAAGATTGCTCATAGGATTTGTTTGATTTCATGTTTTCTATTATTAAAACACTGTAAAACTATGCGATAAGATTGTTCAAGGGATTTATTTGATTTTCATCTTTTTGATAATTACATAACATTTTGATTCAAACCAGCACTTCGTTATAATGTCAAAGAGCAATATATATATCATTTCTTTTCTGTATATTAACATTGCATCATTTAACATTGTTATTTGGTGTGTTTTTTCCAGAATTATATGCAGAACTTACTTCACATGTAAATTCATGTTTTGCACTTTTTCTAAGAGCAAATTTTATCAATTTCTCCCCCCTCTGGCAGTATTGTTTTTTCTGCAAAATATGTGTTCATAGTATGATGTTTTGTTCATAATTTATTACAGTGGAACCTAGTTTTAAAGGGACCTAGTAACTTTGGGCAACTTGCCGATTGGTCTACAGTCATTTTGTCTACTTTCATTTGGTCTACTAGAAAATTATATATTCGGGGGCTTATGATTATAATTATGGATTATGATTAGGGTTAGGGTTAGGTTTTGGGGTAGGGATCATGTTTGGAGTTGGGGAAATTGAAGTTAGAGGCATAAGGTAGTAGACCAAATGAGTTGTTGACCAACTGAGTTTAGACCAAGCGAACATAAACCGTAACTTTGTTGACATGTGCAAAAAGTGATGAATAGTTGATAACTTGTGCATTTGTGTGATCTGATATGTCCACTGAGTAATGTGTGAAAATTTCACGTTAAATGATTTTATATGGCCAAGTAATGAGTGACAATGCAAAGTGATATTCGCTAACTCATTGCACTGACTTTGTACACAGTTAAAACTTTCCAGTGGATAATCCAATCACATAAATCGCAAATATCTTTATAACGAAAGGGAAATTCGAAGAAAAAAAAACCTGTTCCATGCTTCTATTGGTAATATGACTACAACGAGGTACAGTATGTGAGAACCACTAGAGTTTTAAGTTAGTTTTGTGGATATTGACAATGTTACTAGATCCCTTTAACGAATACCATGAAAATTATTATATCAGATATCTTGTTAAATATCAGTGTAAAAAAATACAAACAGAGCTTGGACCAGCAAAGATAATTTTGTTACATCAGAGCTCTTTAGCGAGGTTCCACTGTACATGAAAATTGTTTGAGAATAATGATCTTTGAATTTTTCATTGTATTAATTTATTTGTACAATTGAAGTTTAGTTCAGTTTATTATGTATTTAATTGTTTCACTTTGATTTGGGCATAAGCTATTCATATTACTTATCATAGACAGCAATACTGTTGAAATGTTCCTTTAAGACATTATGCAGTTGTCATTTGTATGACGCACCTCTTGACCCCCGGGAAAGGTGCGTCATGGATGCGTCATGAACTCCAATATTGATGACGCACAGTGCCGTCATGGAAGCAAAAGGTCAGTCACAACACTGACCCATATATGCATGGGTGCATCACAAGGTTTGTCAATATGATGACACACGCGGTACCCCGGGGTACCGCGTTGTGTAGCGCCATCTTGTGTCCACTTAAAGCTCAACCGTATTGCGTTGTGCATGCAGTGCAGCGCGCCCTTGTATGCACGCTATACCCCAGTACAGCGCTAAAAAATAAATAAATAATTAAACAAAAATGGCGGATATTCGTTTGGTACCCCAGGGTACCATTTATGTCATATGACCAATAGGACCGTCATTTTCATGAAATGGTGCGTCACAATTTTGACTCAAATTTGCGTCAATGTTTCCTCATGGTGAGTCACTTTTTCTGACGGAGGGTGCGTCATGGTTCATAAAAGGGTGACGCACATCGGTACAATGACGCACCTTTCCCGGGGATCAAGAGGTGCGTCATACAAATGACACCTGCATTAGGTTTACAAATATTGATTCAGAGTTATTTTGTTTTTCCATTGCCACATTTTTAAGGCAATTTTTTTTCTTTCTAGTATCACATAAGGCACCTTATGCCCCAGTTGTATGTATATTAAGCAAAACTGACCATCAATGTCTAATTTACTATCCTGAACTCATACATAATTTAACCACACAATTCAGGAAAAAATCAAATCAAATCAAATTTAATTCATACATAAAAGAAGATATTAGTAAGTTTAAATAGAATGTGTTGTATGCACACGTGGTATTTGAATCAGAGTCGGCCCCAAATAAATGGTGACATTTACTGAATGTTTTACTTACAATATAAATATATCATGTGTTTCAAGCACTTTGTGTAATTAAGTTTTTTTATTTAAAGAGTTAACACCTATGCTGGTTTTAATGGTTAATAATTGATGTGATCACAGATGCGCAATACAATAGAAAAGGAAAGGGGGATAAAGGGAGATGTGGATATACATGTAATTGATGATACATTTTTAAAAAACACGTTATGTGTATGATTTTTCTGGTGTTCTAACTTATAAAAATGGTTATATAATGCCTATTAATTCTTAGTGAAGTAAGCATTTTAATTACAGCAATGTTAAAGGCATTATCATAATCTTTAGAAATAAATATGTTATTTTATGTCAATGTTATATTGTAAGAGGGGAAAACTTCCTTGTGTAATAAGTACTTGTAATTGAGCTGTTTAATGACCATTTACATGTATATAATGGTTGTTTAAGAATGTAAGTAAAGTGCATTATTTCTTTTCATTTAATAAACTATTGCCTTTAAAATGGTTAATTTGCGTTACAAAGCTGTCTTTCTTTCCTGTTATTGAAATATCTCTCGCAGCTAAACTGCTGAATTACAGATATTTTACAAGAATAATAATTACACATAAAGATGGAGCGCTGAACATTGACATTTAAACACTTTATATAAATTACACAATAAATACAAGTGAAGATAAAACAAAATATTACTATTACCATAAAAAGGGCTCATATTTGCTGAAGTAACCACCTGAAACTCACCTGAGTTTTTGTTCGCTCATTTGTTAATGGATTCCAACTAGATTTTAAAGATATTTTTTTTCTAAAATACAAAACTAACCCTTTAACATTTTGCGCTGACCTAGGGTTTGTCCCAAAAGTAATATAAATGAGTTTGGTGGACCTTCATTTTTGAAAATAATAGATTTTGTTCATAAATCACATATCACCCGCCGTGCACTATACGTTTCCGGTCGTTACAAATTATTTTTCTCACCGAATGTGCGAACAAATCCAACCATAAGTGGCGTAGCAATGGGGCCACGAGCATACAGGGGATTTTTTTTTACCAGGGGTTTAAGTTAGCCCAGATAAAATCTTTCTATATGGACCAGTCATTGGCAGAACTTAGATGACTTCTTTGCCCCACAATGAGAAGTCTTGGCCCGAAAATATGATCGTTTTGTCTGATTTTTCCCCAAATTTGGTGTTAAAAAATGCTTGGGGTTGAATACCCCGTCTCGTACACTTATGGCTAGGACCTAGGGTCACCCATGAAGGGAAAATAGAAGGTTAATGTTAATGGTGGGCGCTGATTTTTGAAAAAGTAATATTGATTTGTTT